>JAGIQG010000027.1:34560017-34830889 GCA_024679065.1 Sphyrna mokarran
TCTCTCTCGCTGTCTGTGTGTCTCTCTCGCTGTCTGTGTGTCTCTCTCTCTCTCTCTCGCTGTCTGTGTGTGTGTCTCTCTCTCTCTCTCTCTCTCTCTCTCTCTCTCTCTCTCTCTCTCTCTCTCTCTCTCTCTCTCTCTCTCTCTCTCTCTCTCTCTCTCTCTCTCGCTGTCTGTGTGTGTCTCTCTCTCTCTCTCTCTCTCTCTCTCTCGCTGTCTGTGTGTGTCTCTCTCTCTCTCTCTCTCTCTCTCGCTGTCTGTGTGTGTCTCTCTCTCTCTCTCTCTCTCTCTCTCTCTCTCTCTGTGTGTGTCTCTCTCTCTCTCTCTCTCCGCTGTCTGTGTGTGTCTCTCTCTCTCTCTCTCTGTCTCTCTCGTCGTCTCTCTCTCTCTCTCTTCTCTCTCTCTCTGTCGCCTCTTCTCTCTCTCTCTCTCCTCTCCTCTCTCTCCACACCCGAGTCTCTCTCTCTCGCTGTCTGTGTGTGCGTGTCTCTCTCTCTCTCTCTCTCTTGCTCTCTGTGTGTGCGTGTCTCTCTCTCTCTCTCTCTCTCGCTGTCTCTCTCTCTCTTGCTGTCTGTGTGTGCGTGTCTCTCTCTCTCTCTCTCTCTCTCTTGCTGTCTGTGTGTGCGTGTCTCTCTCTCTCTCTCTCTCTCTCTCTCTCTCTCTCTCTCTCTCTTGCTGTCTGTGTGTGCGTCTTCTCTCTCTCTCTCTCTTGCTGTCTGTGTGTGCTGTCTCTCTCTCTCTCTCTCTCTCTCGCTGTCTCTCTCTCATGCTCTTGCTCTTGGGTGTGCGTGTGTCTCTCTCTCTCTCTTCTCTCTCCGCTGTCTCTCTCTCGCTTCTGTGTGTCTCTCCGCTTCTCTCTCGCTCTCTCTCTCTGTTCTCTCTCTCTCTCTCTCTCTCGCTCTCTCTCTCTCTCTCTCTCTCTCTCTCTCGCTGTCTCTTCTCTCTCTCTCTCGCTGTCTCTCTCTCTCTCGCTGTCTCTCTCTCTCTCGCTGTCTCTCTCACCGTCTTCCATTATATGTACTCTTCCGATTCTGGCTTTTTATGCATTCCTGATTTTCACCACTTCCACCATTGACAGTTGCGCCTTCAGTTGCCTAAACCCTAAAAGCTCTCTAGAATTACCCCCACCCCTTCCTTAACTTCTCTGCCTCTCTTCCTCTCTGACGTTATTTAAAACTTATCTCTTTGCTGAGCAGCACAGTGGTTAGCATGCTGCCTCTCAGCACCAGGGACCTGGCGGTTCAATTCCCAGCTTGGGTTGCTGACTGTGTGGAGTTCACATGTTCATCCCATTTAAGTATGCGTTTCATCCCGATGCTCCAGTTTCCCCGCTCAGTCTGAAAGACGTGTTGTTAGGCACGTTGACCTGAACAGGTGCCAGAGTGTGGCAATTAGGGGAATTTCACAATAACTTCATTGCAGTGTTAATGTAAGCCTTACTTGTGACTAATAAGTAAACTTTAATTTTACTTTTAGATTCTTTTTTCGCAACTTCCATGTTTGACTCGATGTTGCTTTGTTTGATTACACTTAATGAAGTACTTTGGGATGGCGCAGGTGCTATATAAAAGAAAATTGGTTATTGTATGGTTCAGTTCTACATTATTTTTATTTATTCATGGGATATGGGTGTTGCTGGCTGGCCAGCATTTATGGACTGTATTATGCAGTGCTTCAGCTTTCAGGAAACCAAACTTCATTTTTTTTTTCATGCTAGGTTATACACCAGTAGATTGTTCAAATGGGTGTTTTTACATTTGATCTGGACTGAATGCCAAATCACTAACATGCACTGAGGTAATTTGTGACCATGGATGGTTTTGTCCTTCATCTGTTGTTGTTCCTCATTGCTCACACACCCACACACGCATGCACGCACTCCAAATTGGCATTAGGTAGTGCTCAGGGCTATTATGCTCCCATTGTTGCTTTGGCTGAGATTGATTAAATGGCACAGGGCAGCATTTGAACCCAAGGTCTATTAATCCAGAGGACCTGGAGGCATTAACCAACACCCAGAAGAAAGAGGCACCAACTACCACCTGAAAGAGTAGGGTCGAAAGGATCCAGAGGCAGTAGTCAGCACCCAGCTGTGCAGTCCACTATGTGGCCCCAGAGTGGAGGGGCTGCATCTCGGCCCTTTGGTTAAGATGCAAATGAGATCAAGCTTGAGAGGAGGAGCTATGCTACTCCAATCAGCTTGGATCATGTAGACTAAGCCCAAGACAGGAAGTGAAAGTCCTGTCTTGTCAGCTTGGATTGAGGAATATCTCAACTTGTTGAGACTCTGAATTGGATTTGATTGGATTGAATTGGAATAAAAACAAAGAAAAGAGTAATCAATGTATAACATCAGAGGAAACCAGATAACTGGTTTGTGAATATTTTGTTTATCTTCAAAACCTTTGCAACTTTATTAGTTGTAAGTTTTTAATAGCTGTAGCAAAATGATCATGAAGCTCTCAGGTTGAAGAAATAATAGTAATGTTGCATATTTGTGGACAGAGTACATATTTAGTGGGACAGACACTTCTCCACAGTAAGACCGGGAGCTCAGGCAGCTGTCTTGTCTGTCCGATGCCAGTGTTTGGGACATCTGCTCAGGGTTGGAGAGAAATTGCCTTGGAGAGGAGTTTAGGATTCGATGGTTATAGTTAGGGCTCAATGGTGAGTGGCTTCCCCTGATGAAGGAGGAGCGCTTTGAAAACTGTAAGAAACGTATTGGACATTAACCTGGTGTTGTGAGACTTCTTACTGCTCCCAGTGCCGGCATCTCCATATCATATAGGTACCAATGATGTAGATAGGACCAGGAAAGATGCTCTATTGAGGGAAAATGAGCAGGTTGGGTATATATTAAAAAGCAGAAGCTCAAGGGTAATGAATGTCTACCTGATCCACGTGCAAATTATCATAGAGCAAATCAGATTAGAGATTTATATGCATGGCTTAAAAAATTGTGTGGGAGGAATGGGTTTCGATTCATGGGGCAATGGCAGCACTAGCAGGGAAAGTGGGAGTTGGACTGTTGGGATGGTCTTCACCTGAATGGTGCTGTCAAGCCATCCAGCTAGGGTGGTAGAGAGGGTTCTAAACAAAATAGTGGGAGCAAGTTTAGGAAGATGTGATAAATGAAATGGAGAAAGATGAGACAACGGAGCAAGAACGCTATAAGGAAATTGATGATCAGAGTGTGACAGGAAGGGACAGTGTGTTCCAAGGCAAACCCAAGAATGCCCCAGCAGATAAAACCTAGATAAAAATAGTGAAAAGACAGAACTAAAGAAGGCTTTGTATCTAAATGAATGTCTTATTCATAACAAAATAGATGAATTGACAGTACAAATAGAAATAAACATGTATGACCTGATCACCATTACAGAGACGTTGTGAGATGACTGAGACCTGAATGTTCAAGGACAGGAAATACAAGAAATAACTGTGAATTAGGAGGTGAAAGGAAAGGAGGAACTTTAAACTGTGAACACAGTACAAATGGAATAAATAAGTTGTATAATAACTTACTTATTTAAATTATTTATTCTATAATAAGAATATAATAAGTTGGAAAGGATTTAACAGACTCAAAAAATCCTCAGTCTGAAACAAAAGGTAAAATTCTGCAAATGCTTGAAATAAGAGCGCGATGTTTTGTGTACAGCTGTGTGTTTGCAGCATTTCCAATCATTCAGCTAGGCTCCCTTATGTAAATATTGACTCCAGAAGAACCTGCCTGCACTGTACTTACTGAACTGGAGACATTGTGGTTCTGTTAGTTTTATTAAATCTCCATTGTCACGTCCTAAATCATGGGCTGCACATCTGTTTAAGCTTAATTGTTTAATTTTTCAATTTCCTCCCTGCAATTCTCCCCCTCAATTATAACGGTGCCACAGTTCAGCCTGTCGATATCTTCCTGAATGTGGGTGAGATGAAATAAATCCTTCCTGCCTACTTGCTTTGGACAGACTTACAAAACTTCCTGCCTTGCATCTGCTTACAATCCACGCAAAAACGTTACAAAAGAATTATGGAAGCTGAATAATATTGGCTTGATGACTGACTGTACTCCTTTGAAAATATTTTGTTTGTTTTGGAGTCTTTTCAGGAATTGACAGAACGGTTATTTTAAAGCACACATCTATCTCAGGTGATTGAAAAATGGTTTTGGTAAATGATATATACAGAATTTGTTATTTGGGATAAAGGGGTGATGGACCTATGGCATATTCCATATTCTTGTATTACTGTCTATCTTCCCTCTTAATAGACCCATCTGGTCTTTACTTCATGCACATTTGAATGCTTGCCTTGAATTCTTTTTCCTTAGTATAACCTGTCTTACTGTTCTGATGGCCCTATAAACATTATTTAATGCTTATCAACTGACAGCTTAAAGAATCTCAGATTGCATTGCTTTTGCTCCATTAGTCTAAATAAGTTATTCACCAACACTGAGTCTACAACTTTCTGTTGCTCTATTTTGCACGGGAACATTCTCCCTGCACATTTCACATTTTGAAATGACTGCTTATTATGGACAGGGTGCTATGGTTCAAATAAGTAGTAGTTGGATTTCATTGTTTTCTCCCACCCAATCAGTGATTTAGATGGCATGACACTCAATTTTTTTCCTATTTTGGTTTGTAAAATGTCATAATTTGAAGCTCTGCTTGTTCTGAGTGCATCGTTGCTTTTTAGTCCGTCGACAATTGACTGAAGCAGTGTTCTCATGAACCTCGTTATTTGGACCATCTCATTATTTGTCCATGTAGAATGAAATGACATTAACTTGCTGAAGATACAGAGTGCAAGGAATAATTTGCTATAAAATACAGAAATCCACATTGAGACTAAGTATTAAAATGCAAAAATTGAAAACTAAAACCGAGGTTTTATAAACTGAAGCAGCAGCAGCTGGGAATGTGTCATGTAGGTATTTAACAGTAGTGGTTTTGCTGCTCTGTATCTCTGATCTTTGCCTGTCTTCGATTCTGGTCTCCTGCAACATCCTGAATTTCTTTGTTCTGCCATTTGATAGTTAGACGTTCTGCTACCTAGACTGTGGAACTTGCTCTCTACACCTATCTGCATCTCCACCTAATATCTCGTCTTTTAAGACATTACTTAAAACCTATCTCTTCGATCAAGCATTCAGCTGCCTGTCTTAATATCTCCTGTCATAGCTGGATAATAATCACTTTTGTCAAGTTCTTTGTGAAGTGTTTTACTACATTTAAAAAAAGAGTTAATCTATTTTCACAAGTAGGCTCACATCAACATGACAATGAAGTTACTGTGAAAGTCCCCTACTGGCCACATTCCAGTGCCTGTTTGGGTATAGTGAGAGAGAATTTACTATGGCCAATGCAGCTAACCTAATGCATCTTTCAGACTGCGAGGAGACTAGAACACCAGGGGGAAATCCATATGTACATGGGGAGAACAGACAGTCACCCAAACTGGGAGTCGAACCCGGGCCCCTGGTGCTGTGAGGCAGCCGTGCTAACGACTAATGCCTTGGATGGCACATATAAATACAGGCTGTTATTAGTGTCATATTGTATGGTCAGTACTTGTGTTATTATTATGAAGAATATTCAGAGCAACATTTGGAGCACTGCGTTGTCGTATACTTGGGCTACACGCAATCAAACAGAATCTTTAGACTAGCAGTTGCCATCGATTCATGTGATCTCTTGGGGAAAGTGGTATTTTAGCAAAGAATAGATTTTCTATTTTGTTTTTAGAAAATGCCCATCTGTGAATAATCACTGAAGGAGAGAAGCCACATTTATAAAATTAAAGAAAATGTAAACAGCAAGTACTATACTTACATTACGGATTCTTTTCAGATTATTTTGTTAGCAAAGAGTTGGTGTAGGATTGAGGAAATTTAGTAGAAGAAAAAAGCTCGTGAATTGAATTTGAAGCAAGTAATGGAAATTGATTAGGATACAAAAATCAACTGACTACAGAGAGAGAGATGCAATGGGCAGGATTTTATATTCATAGAATCTACAGTATAGAAAAAGGCCATTAAGCCCATTGAGTCCATATAACCACAATCCTATCCAGGCCCTATTCCTGTAATCCCACACATTTTATCCTGCTAATCCGCCTGACACTAGGGTCAATTTAGCATGGCCAAATCACCTAACCCGCACGTCTTTGACTGTGTGTGAACAGTGGTTTCTGCACCTAATCCCAGCAAAAATGTCGGTGGCCATCCTACCTGTCCATACTCCTAGTTGCCCTGCAGTAATTTAGTACTTGGTGGGGTGTTAATTGTCTTCCCTGCTCCATGCCCAGTCACTAATCTTCTACATATTCTGCAGCATGTTCAATTTTACAATCCTTCCATAACCTTGCTCTGTTCTACTGATGCAAACTTGTCCACCCTGTCACCTGTACTGATTGTTCATTTTCTTGGATTCCAGGCTCTGGTGCGATCCCTCCTTCCTTGTTTCACTCTGTCTCTCTTTCATCCCCACTTTTGGTGGCAGAGCCTTTAACCTGCATATTGATTGGACAAACCAAACTTTCAATGGTAGCATAGAAGAAGTATTTGTGGAGTGCATTAGGGACTGTTTTTTTAAAGCAGTACGTAATGGAATCTATCCAGGAACAGGCCTTTTTAGATTTGATTTTGTGTAATGAAGAAGGATCCCCTAAGGGATAGTAACCACAACATGATAGAACTCCAGATACAGTTTGAGGGTGAATACCACCAGGTTCAAAACCAATGTCTTTATACTAAATGAGGGCAAATATATTGATATGAGGGAGGAGTTGTTTAAAGTGAACTGGATAAACAAGTTAAGATGAGGAGTAGTAGATATTCAAACAGCTGGTCCAAAATGCTCAACAGTTTATCCCAATCAAAAAGAAGGGCTCCTTGAGAAAGACGTAAAATCCATGGTTAAAACAGGTGAACAAGGATAATATTAAATTGTAAAGCAGGATATCAAAATGCCAAGGGATAGTGGTAGACCAAAGGACTAGGAAGTTCTTAAGATCCAGCAACAAAAGACTTTAAAAAAAAACTCATGAGTGGGAAGTAAATGAATTTTGAGAGAGAACTTTTATGCAGCATAGAAACAAACAGCAAGAGTTTCTATGGATATATAAGTAGGAAACCGTGACTAAGGTAAATATGGGACCTCTTCTGAATGAGGCCGGTGAATTAATAACAGCAAACAAAGAAATGCTAAATAATTTTTTTATTAATTGTCACTGTGGAAGACATTACAAATATCCTTAAGATATCTGATGGGCTGACTTCAAATAACACGGTAGAACTTATAAAATCCCAGTCACAAGGGAAAGAGTATTAAAGTAACAGGAGACTAAAAGTGGACAAGTTGCCTGGACCCAGTGAACTGCATGCTAGACTTTTAATGGAAATGGTTGCAGACATGGTGAATCCATTTGAGTTTTTTCATTACACGCTAAATTCTGGGAGGGCACTGCAAGATTGGAAAATAGCCAATTTGACTCCCTTTTTAGAAAGGGAGACGAGCAGGAAACTATAGGCCAATTAGTTTAACATATATTATTAACAAAATGCTTGAGCCAATAATCAAGGAGGGAATACCTAATTATTTAGGAAATCTGAATATAATCAAACCTCATCAACATGGTTTTATGAAAAGTAAGTCATGTTTGACTAATGTGGCTAAATTATTTGAGGATGTAATAAGGTAGGTAAAGAGATCTTGTAGATACGGTGTACTTAAATTTCAAAAAGAATTGACAAGGTGTCACATAAGATGCTGGTGAATAACGTAAAAGCCCATGAAATTGATGGAAGCACGTTAACATGGATTGAATCTGTCACACAGAAAACAGAGAGTTGGAATAAATGGGTCCTTTTCAGAGTGGAAAGATGTAACTAATGGAGCATCACAGGGATCAATTCTTAGCCCACAGTTGTTCACCATTTGTATTAATGAGCTGGAGGAAGTAACAAAATATGAGGTTTCCAGAGTTGTTGATATGAAGATAGGTGGAAGGGCATGTTGTGATGAGGATATTGAATCTGCAGCAGGCGAGAGGTAAATTGAGTGACTGGGTGAAAATCTGGCAAATGGAGTTTAATATGAGGAAGAGTGAGTTCGTGCACTTCAGTAGGAGGAATCAAAAGGTAGATATTATCTAAACGGAGAGAGACTGCAGGTGAGGGATCTAGATGTTTTAGTGCATGAATCGCAAAAAAAGGGAGCAAGCGGGTCCACTAGTAGGATCATAGAGGTTTGTAGCATGGAAGCATGCCTTTTGGCCCAACTTGTCCATGCTGCTTTTTTTTTAAATCCCTAAGCTAACCCCAATTGCCAGCATTTGGTCCCTATCCTTCTATACCATCATACCCATATAACTATCTAAATGCTTTTAAAAAGACAAAACTGTACCCACCTTTACTACTACCTCTGGCAGTTTGTTCCAGACACTCACCTCCCTCTGTGAAAAAACTACCCCTCTGGACACTTTTGTATCTCTCCCCTCTCACCTTAAACCTATGTCTTCTAGCTTTAGACTCCCCCACCTTTGGGAAAACGTTATTGGCTATCTAGATGATCTGTGCCCCTCATTATCTTAAAGACCTCTATAAGATCATCCCTCAGCCTCTTACATTCCAGAGAAAAAAGTCCCAGTCTATTCAGCCTCTCCTTGTAACTCGATCTATCAAGTCCTGGTAGCATCCTAGTATATCTCTAAGTAGTTTAAAAAGACAAACATTTTGGTCTTTATTGCAAAGAGGTTGGAGAAGAAAAATAGGGAGGTTTTATTGCATTTGTAGATTGTTGATGAGACCTCACCAGGAATACTGCGTGCAGTCTTGATCCCCTTACCTGAAAGAAAAGATTTAGTAACATTGGAGGCAGCCCAAAAGAGATTCACCAGGCTAAATCCTGAGGTGAGAGGATTGTCCTATCAAAGACCAAATAGTCTAGAATCATAAAATCCTACAGTACAGAAGGAGGCCATTTGGCTCAAGTCTGCACTGACCACAATCTCATCCAGACCCTATCCCCATAACCCTATGCATTTATCCTACCTGTTCCCCCTAACACTGAAGGACAATTTTTTTTTTTATCATGGCCCATTCACCTAACCCTCACATCTTTGGACTGTGAGAGGAGACTCATGCAAACCCGGGAGAGTTGTGCAAATTGACCCAGTGATCTAAGCCAGAATCAAAGCCGGATCTCTGGTGCTGTGAGGCAGCAATGTTAACCACTGTGCCACCCGTCTGGGTCTATATTCCTTGGCGTTTAGAAATGTGTGGAGTGACCTTATTCAAACAAATAAGATCCTGAGGGGACTTGACTGGGTAGATGGTTTTCACTAGTAGGAGAGTCTCAAACATAGCTACAGGATAAAGCACCAGTCATTTTAAAGCTGAGATGCATAGAAAGTTCTTTTCACAGAATCTCTGGAAATCTCTGCCCCAAAGAATGGTGAAGGCTGGATTATTGAAATGTTCAAAGTGGAGATGGATAAATATTTGATAGATCGAGGATTAGAGGATATGGGGAAATGTCGCAGAAGAGGAGTTGAGGCTGACATAGATCAGCTATGATCATATTGAATGGTAGGGCAGGCTTGAAGGACATGGTAGCCTACTCATGTTTCTAGTTCTTATGTTCTGCCTTTGATAATTGCTCCCTAAATATCGCCACCTTCATAAGCCTATTTTGGAATTGTTTCTTTGATTTAAGCTTTCAGCCCACTCAACCGTGAACCCATCCCTCCCTCCCCTTGCCTGAGTTTCCATGCTTCTAGTTGTGAAATTCAATAGGATGTCTCTTCAGCTTCAGGTGGAGGTGTGCAGGATAGGGGAGAAGGAAGAAGAAATTCCTTCTCCTCTCTCTGTTTGGTGATGGAAATCATCATTCTTGTTTTTGTAGAAGATATAAAACCTGAAAGTGAGTGTTGTTGGGTGAAATTTAGATATTTTTCTGCATTACTTGAATGTTTCTGTTTGCGTTGACAAGATGAAGCATTGTTTCTGAGGAAATGTACTTTGTGTGAATAATATGACATTATGGCAGATGTTACTTGTATGTGCCCTCTCAACTGTGTAATGTCCTGAAAACTGCATCATTGTGGCTGCTGGGTTTCCATTGCAAATGTAGCTGCATTCACTATTCCTCTCGTTGAACTCTGGGTCATTTTGGACAAAAGTCTTCAGTGTGTTTGCAGAAGAAAGATTATGTGAGGTAGTCATTGTAATTTTGCACAAATCCTTAACAATATTATAAACTTCAAAACTGGCCAGTGAGGTTTTCTTTGGGTCTTGCCTGGTAGGTGGGACATCGTCATCTCTGCAAAAGCAGTCTGTAATCGAAGATGCATTTGAATGTTTAGGAGAATGAAATCTCTGCTGCTATCCTGTTGCAAGAATTTAAATTGTACATTCCTCCAGGTTGTTGCAGTTCAGGTAGTCTCCTGTAGCTGACCCTGACATTGGCTGCATCAAGACAAGCTAAGTGACTCTATACTTGGTACAGTGCACTGGCAGACTGCATGCAGATGTCCCACTAGTACTACAGAATGTCATGTTAGGAGCAATTCATAAACGTAAGTTCACACTGCGATCTAACCTTTTAACTTGGTTTTAAACTTGTAATTATTTCTCAATCACTTTTATTCCTCAGTTGTTAGTATTCGTAGAGTAAAAGCTGCTGCAATATTGTCACTTTGGCAATGATTACTTTGGAACTTGCTTTGATAGACCCGATGCAAATCATAAATATCAAACTTTGAAAAGTCCACTCCGCGCATTCTGTCAATCTCAGTGATAAGAGTTGTTTTATACATATTTAAAAATGATTGCAAGAATACTTATCAAACCATGTAACTTTCCCATTGATTAAATGGTACATTTCCAACAATTACAGTTCTTGTTATGTCACAGGCATTCTGCAGATTATAAATGCTAATGGGTTACTTGAAGTTTGGATTATTTTTAAATTTCCATTGTAGTGTGTAGAAAAAAATTTTGCCCAATTGCCAAGTTGGGTGTGAGAATGTAACTCAGCTTTTATTTGTGTTTGTTCAGCATTCAGTTGAATTTTACCCCCCCTCACTTCTGTCATAGCACTTTTCTGTATCTGTGTTGGCAGCCAGTTGGAAGCATGTCAGTCTCTTTATCTAAGGTGTGGTCCCTGGGAACTGAGGAGCAGACAGCAGAACTGTGAGAAACGCAAGGCCTGTCTGCTTCTATCAGGGAGCAGAGAATTAAATGAAGTCAATCTCTTGTAGTTAAACCTCCATGGTAGGCTGGAATATTCTTACCAATATACTGGCATCTGACTATTAGATTGAACAGTCTGACAACAGACATGCACGTGTTACACTTGTTTCCCTTTTGAAAGGGAAATCCCAAGCAACCTAGCTATTAGTTTGGATTTGGAATCGGATGGCTCCGATCTATCAATTTGATGAGTAGATCTTGGTTCCCACGCCACAGATTTAATCATCAATTCCAAAGTGGCTTCCTCCAGATAGAAAACATCTGTGTCCTTGGGGTGTTTTTACAACTTCAGAAATGATCTAAACTGTAAACTATATAAACAACAGATAGCGTCTAACCACAATTAGATGGCCACAGCACACTTTGCTGAATGCATGCAGAAGACTCATTTGTTCTGTCTGGTTAACAAGTGTCTGCAGTAAAGGTGTTTCAGGTTTTGTTCCCAACTTTTTTGAATGGAAGGAGACTTTTGTTCTACCATTCTGCATTGTTGTTATTTCTGTCTCTGCTGAAGGGACACTATTGTGGTAACTATAAATACTAACATTTGAGGAATAAAAGTGATTGAGAAATAATAGCTCAAGTAGAAAACCAAGCTAAAAGGTTAGAGCACAGTGTGACCTGATGTTTATGCATTGCTCCTAGCAGTATCTTGTGAGAGAATCCATGCAGACTTGATGAATTGGATGGCCTCTTCTGCACTATGGGTATCCTATTCTATGAAAAGGAGATTCTGCTGTACTGCTGGGGTGTTGAATGTGGTTTGTCAGTGCATTCTGCTAACTATAGAGACACTTGGAGCAACCAATGCAGGGGTCCGTTACAGGAGGCTTACCTGAATGGTAGCAGATCCATCAATGATTATTGTCATACAGCCTCCTTTATCAGGCAGCAGTCAAGTTGAGCTCCTGGGAGACCCCATGCTCAGTATACACAGGGGCACACTGTGTTAGTATTATAGTCATGCAGCAGTCACCTCCTATATCTCATAAAGCCCCAGAACCTGTGGCAGTTTGCTTTTTTCACCAGTTAAAAAGGTTTGTGATTATTTCTGCTGAATGTGATCAACCACCGAATCCCCATGGAAATCCTTTCTTTGTGTAAGGGGCGACTGCAACTCAACTGTTGATTTTACAGAGCAACAGACTTCAGTTTTCAGTTGTAACTGATTCCCTGGAAGGATTGGATAGTGAACTGGGTTCAGGCTGACAAAGTAGCAACCAACCTTTGCATTTCTTCATTAATTCATAAGTGATGTGGGCATCACCGGGCTCAGCCAGTATTCACTATCCATCCCAAATTGCCCTTGTGAAGGTAGTGGTGAGCTGCCACCTTGAACCACTGCAATCCATATGATTATAGGTACCAAAATTTTGACCCAGTGACAGTGAAGGAATGATGATACATTTCTAAATCAGGATGGTGAGTGGCTCGGAGGGGAACTGGGTGGTGATATTCCCACATATCTGCTGTCCTTATCCTTCTTGATGGTAACAATCATGAATTTGGAAGGTGCTGTCTAAGGAGCTGTGATTTTGAAGAGTGGCTGCTTGCTGTTGAGACTATTGAAGTTTGAAATCTTTCTTTAATCATTAGGTTTAGGTTGCGGGGGTTTTTTGTTTATTTTGGCACTCCGTAGCGGGAGATAGGCGCGGGAACTGCTGGGAAGGAAGCGCGGGACTATATGAAGAAGGCCAAGGTAGACAGCGGGCAGCGTCGGGAGCAGGCAGTGGAGTGAGGCGGGGAGCAGAGTGAGAGCTGTAAGGGCTTAAGCTCACTGGGCTTGAGCGAGCGCAGGCTTGGATGTGGTAAGAGGCTGGACTCCTGTCCCACCCAAACTCTAGGGCCCATACCTCTAAAGGAGGTATATAAAATGTCAGGGTCCATGATAAAACGCGTCCGCTGTGTTTGCTGCCATATGTGGGCATTCTTGGAGGCAGCACGTCTCCCGAAGGCCCATATATGCACAAAGTGTATGGAATTGCAACGATTGAGGGCTCGGGTGAGGCAGCTGGAGCTGAGACTGAAGGATATGTTTATAGTCAGAGAGAACGAGGGGCTAATGAACAGGGACCACAGTCCAGAAGGGACCCCAGGGCCTATGAGGAGGGATGGGTGGGTAACAGATAGGAAGTTGAAAAAGAAAAGGAGTCACGGCACTAAGATCACCCCAGAGGAGGCATCCCAGAACATCAAGGGTGGGGCAACAGCTGAGGTAGAGAGTGCAAGGGAGGGGGATCTAAATGCCCCAGAGGACGGTAGGAGTGGGGGATGAGAAAGTCAAGGGGATCGACAGGCGGTTCTGTGGGCAAAAGCGGGACTCCAGGATAGTAGTCCGCCTCCCTGGAGCAGGGGTCCAGGATGTTACGGAGAGGGTAGAGGGTATTTTGAAGGGTGGAGGGGCTAAGGCTGATGTAATAGTCCACGTGGGAGAGAAAGATGTAGGAGCAAAGTGCAGGGGGGACATACGTAGGCAGTTCAGGGAGTTGGGGGCTCAGCTGAAGTGTAGGGCCTCCAGGGTGGCATTCTCTGGGCTGCTGCCGATGCCTGGGAATGACAGGGTTAGGAACAACGAAGTGCTCCAACTGAATGCGTGGTTGAGGGATTGGTGTAGGGTGGAGGGATTCAGATTCTTAGACCATTGGGAAGTCTTCAGGAGGGAGGGGCATCTATACAAGAGGGACGGGGAACAGTTGTCTGGGAAGGGCACCCATATTTTAGCTGGGAGGTTAGCTGGAGTGTTTCGGCAGGGTTTAAACTAATATGGAGGGGGGGTGGGGAGATAGAGGGAACTTGGAGTGGGAGAGAGATGGGAGACAGGGTAACTCCGGAGAGTAGGAGGGAAGATCAGAGAGTGCCTGAGGGCCTTCAGTGCATGTGTTTTAATGCGAGGAGTGTGACTGGCAAAACAGATGAACTGAAGGCAATAATGTTCGAGAGGAAGTTAGAAGTGGTGGTGGTGACTGAGACGTGGCTAAAGGAAGGGCAGGACTGGCAATTGAATATTCCGGGGTATAAGTGTTTTAGGCATGATAGAGGTGGTTTGAGGAGAGGAGGGGGAGTGGCGTTATTAGTTAAGGATCACATCATAGCAGTGCAGAAGGAGGGTGGTATGGCTGAGTTAGGAATTGAGTCGCTATGGGTGGAGTTGAGCAATAGGAAGGGAGAGGTTACTATGTTGGGTGTGTACTACAGACTGCCCAACAGTCCGCAGGCCGTGGAAGAAGGGATATATAAGGAAATTTTAGATAAGTGTAGGAAGAATAGGGTAGTTGTAATGGGAGATTTCAATTTCCCTGGGGTAGATTGGAAGGTGCCGAGAGCGGAAGGTGCGGACGGGGAGGAATTTGTACAGTGTGTTTTAGAAGGGTCCTTGGGGCAGTATGTGGATAGCCCGACTAGAGAGGGGGCTATACTGGATCTGGTTCTGGGGAATGAGCCAGGGCAGGTGGTTGATGTTGTAGTAGGAGAGCATGTGTCTAATAGTGACCACAACTCTGTCTGCTTTAGGGTATTAATGGAAAAAGATGAATCCTGCCCTAAGGGGAGGGTGTTAAACTGGGGGAGGGCTAGATAAAGCCAGATTAGGCAGGGTCTTAAGGATACCAACTGGGATAAGCTGTTCGAGGGTAGGTCGACGCTGCACATGTGGGAATCTTTCAAGGGAAAACTAAAATTTTTGCAGGATAGACACGTGCCGGGAAGGGTAGGATTAGAGAACCGTGGGTTACTAGGGATATTGAGGACTTGGTCAGGAAGAAGCGGGAGGCGTACGTTAGATCCAGGCAATTGGGGACAGAGGCAGCGCTGGAAAAATATAGAGTGTGTAGACGGGATCTTAAAAGGGGTGTCAGAAAGGCAAAAAGGGGCCATGAAATGGCTTTGGCAGGTAGGATTAAGGAAAATCCTAAGGCATTTTACTCCTATGTAAGGAGCAAAAGGATGGTTAGAGGCAAGATTGGACCTCTCAGGGACAGAGGAGGGGATCTATGCTTAGAGCCTGAGGGGATGGGGGAGATCCTGAATGAATACTTTGCGTCGGTATTCACGCGGGAGAGGGCCTGATATCTGATGCCGGCTTTGAGGATTTTGAGGACCCGTTAAAGGAAATAATCATTACGAGGGAAGAAGTGTTGGGGCTTTTAGGTAGCATAAAGACTTATAAAGCTCCGGGGCCTGATGGTATTTATCCCAGGCTGCTAAGGGAGGTGAGGGATGACATTGCTGGGCCTCTGACGCAAATCTTTGTCTCTTCTTTGGACACAGGTGAGGTCCCAGAGGACTGGAGGATTGCAAATGTAGTACCGTTGTTTAAAAAGGGTCAGAGGGATAACCCAGGGAACTATAGGCCGGTGAGCTTGACTTCAATTATAGCTAATGGAGAGGATCCTCAGGGACAGGATGTGTGAGCATCTGGAGCGCTGCGATCTGATCAGGGATACGCAGCATGGCTTCGTTAAGGGGAGGTCGTGCCTTACGAATCTAGTGGAACTTTTTGAAGAGGTGACAAAAACGGTTGATGAAGGACAAGCCGTTGATGTCGTCTACATGGATTTCAGTGAGGCGTTTGACAAGGTTCCCCATGGTAGGCTGATTAAAAAAGGTGAAGGCGCATGGGATACAGGGCCAGGTATGTAGATGGGTTGAGAACTGGCTTGGGAGGAGGAGACAGCGGGTAGTAGTGGAAGGCTCTTTTTCCAACTGGAGGTCAGTCACTAGTGGTGTGCCACAGGGCTCAGTACTAGGACCTCTTCTATTTGTGATTTATATAAATGACTTGGAAGAGGGGGTAGGTGGTGTGATCAGCAAATTTGCTGATGACACTAAGATGCTTGGATTGGTGGGGACTGAGGAGCAGTGCCAGGCAATACCACAGGACATTGATAGGCTGGTAGATTGGGCAGATAGATGGCAAATGGAATTTAATCCGGATAAATGCGAGGTGATGCATTTTGGCCGGAATACTGTAGAGGGGAGTTATAGGATAAAAGGTAAAACTATCCGGAGTATAGAGACGCAGAGAGGCCTGGGGGTGCAGGTTCACAAGTCTCTGAAGGTGTCAGTACAGGTGGAGAATGTGATAAAGAAAGCGTATAGTATGTTAGCCTTCATAGGAAGGGGTATAGAATACAAGAGTAGGAGTCTGAAGTTGCAAGTGTATAGAACGTTGGTTAGGCCTCACTTGGAGTACTGCGTCCAGTTCTGGTTGCCGTACTACCGGAAGGATGTGGAGTCCCTGGAGAGAGTGCAGAGGAGATTTACCAGGATGCTGCCTGGTATGGAAGGGCTGTCTTATGAGGAAAGGTTGAACGCACTGGGGTTGTTTTCCCTTGAAAGACGTCGGCTGAGAGGGGATCTGTTAGAGGTATATAAGATTATGAGGGGTATAGATAGAGTAAATGGTGGTAAGCTTAGATTCGTATAGAACGAGGGGTCACGGCCTTAGGGTGACGGGGGGCTATGTATAAGACTAATATTAGAGGGCATTTTTTCACAAAGGGTAGTGGGGGTGTGGAATGCACTACCGAGTAAGGTGGTGGGAGCAGGCACGCTAGGGTTGTTTAAGGGGCTCTTGGACAGCCACATGAGCGGTCTGCAGATAGAGGGATATATGAGGACTGTTTAAATACTTTAATTGTTTCCACAGGCTATTCGGTCCACCTTGTTGACCAACAAGGTGCATGCATTCGGCAGGTCGTACGAGGGCTGCTCCTGGATGTTACTCCAGGAGTGGTCTAGTGCTTCACGTCGTTAGTGTATGCTTAAACTGGACCATCAGATGGGCAACATGACAGCTCAGAGACTATCGCTGTTGCTGTGCAGACACATGGATTTGGGCCTGTGTCTGTGGGAGTTTGCGCGTTCTTCCCGTGGTTGCGTGGGTTTTCTCCGGGTGCTCCGGTTTCCTCCCACATCCCAAAAATGTGCTCTTAGGCTGATTGGGTAACAAATTGTCCCTATATTGGTCTCTATACGTCATTAAGACGTTAGGATGGCGGCGCGGGCTCGTTGGGCCGAAGGGCCTGTTTCCCGTGCTGTGTTGTTCTTTGTTCTTTGAGCCTGGTGAGTTCCTGCAATACATCTTGTAAATTATACACACTCTTGCTACTGCTTGGTGGTGGGAGTGAATGTTTGTTTGTGGCAGAAATGTCAATCGGGCGGGTTGCATTGTCTTGGATGGCGTCAAGCTATTTGTGTGTTATTAGAGTTGCACCCATCCAGTCAAGGTGAGAATATTCCGTCATGCTCCTGGCTTGGGGACAGGTTTTGGGAAGTCAACCTTTGTTCCTAAGATAAGCCCTTCATCTGAGGAAGGAATTGTGTGAACTTCTCTTAACTGCTGACATAGTTATATCCTCCTTCAAAT
Organism: Sphyrna mokarran; assembly: GCA_024679065.1. Lineage (NCBI taxonomy): Eukaryota > Metazoa > Chordata > Chondrichthyes > Carcharhiniformes > Carcharhinidae > Sphyrna > Sphyrna mokarran. Next base: position 34,577,645 of record JAGIQG010000027.1, read on the forward strand.
AAGGAGATCAAAATGTACACAATACATCAGATGCAGTCTCGACAAAGCCGTGTGCAGCTGCAGTGAAACATTTTGTATAACGTGACCCTTGCAACATTTCTTTTGCTTTCAGAATCACTGCTGTACCTGCATTCTGGCATTTTATGACACATTGTACCATTGTACACCCAGATCCCTCTGCACTATTCTATGACTCTCTCTATGTATATATATATATATAATATATATATGTAATGTACTGCTTGTCCATTTTGGCAGGAAAATAGAAAAGTTCATACATTCCCATATTATATTCCATCTGACAATTGTTTACCTGCTCACATAAGCTGTCTATATCTCTTTGTAGGTAATTTGATGAATGAAGTATTTGTGGAAGGCAGTTGAGATTATCCAGTATGTTAACAACTCTATCTTAAATCAATGTTAAAGGTGGTATTAAAGCTTTTAACCTGCACTGTAACTGATTACAGCCTGGACTATTAACTTCCCTTGGAAATTCTGTAATTTCATCTTTTACATGATTATTAATTTCTTTGATAGAAAGCATTTCATAAATGTTTCCTTGTCTTCAACTTTGATTAAGTTGTTGGAAGTGCAGAAATACTTGGTGTCCAGTTTTGCTGCATTCTGCACCCCCTGCTGGGCAGTCCTGGTGTTTCTGTTGGTTCTCCACAGCACAAACATCTCAAGGGCTGTCAGTGTCGAATGTTGCCGTCTTTCAGTTGGGTTGATGGTTTTTTTTTACGGGTGGGATTGCTGTCTGTGAGTCAGTCTGATTATCTGAGTCATGTGAAGCCTGTCAGTTGTGTTGAATTAGAGACTGGTTGAATTCTCTAAGCTCAGCATGTCTTGCATACTGTATTGCTTTTGTGAAAGTAAGATCATCTTTGGTGAGCAGAGAGTCGGAGGTTGGGCCGAAGGGCCTGTTTCCCATGCTGTTTTGTTCTTTGTTTTGAGATTTTTATCTTGACTCCTATGACTATGTGATTGCGATTAGCTCATCCTTCAACACCACTTGTCCATAAGAGCTGGCTAGGTGATGCAGATTGGTGCAAATAATTCAATTGATTCCCCAAGTTGGGTCCCACCCAAATTTCCATCGGTTAAAACATACCTGCTTCGTGATTTAAGTTTTGTTGCAGGCTAACATAGGTGTCAAAGGCTTTGAGAATGGTCTCGAAGTCCAAGATTGACCCTCCATTCCCTGTCTCAGGAGAATATTGCCACTGGAACTACAGCATAAAGAGAGAAACTGACTTGATGCTCTTGCTGTAAAGCATGATGCTGTTCAATATTGAAGGAAATGGTATTTCCAAAGCTGTCAATGGACACTCAAAATAGTCAAACGGGCAGGGTAGGGTCAGAGACTGTTCAGCAGATATGGTCATCATTGTCTCTCCAGTTCTCATGTCCTTCTCTTCAGTCATAAGTATGAGCTGCTATTGTGTTTTCTTTCACTCTGGGGTTCCTTCAATAACATTGATGTCCCCACAGCTGTCATCATGTTCTGAGATGGTCCTTATTGGTGGATTCCAGACATGGTATCTGGTTACTAGTTGGACTGCAGCGATATTCTGGTACTTTAGTTAATACTTGTGTCTTGGTATCTCTTCTACATAACTTATGAAGTAGGCATGTTCTTCCTGGGCATGGTGTTCTAACCTGTCTTTCCTGTTCTCGCTCTCTTTGTACGTGCAATTGTTTGACTACAATTTTGCAGCATTGTCATCACTGACTGGTAGCATGAAGTTAATACTTTAAACAATGCCTGCTATCTACAGCTCACCCAAACCTGTCACACAGGGCTAGAAAGAGCAAGGAGCAATTGGAGTCCACTCCTGCCCACCCATCCTCAGTCCCAACTTCGACTAAAAGGACACATGATTGTGTCAATTTAGAAATGTACTAAAGTTGATTTATTAGTGTTGTAAGGTAGGCTTACATTAACACCGCAATGAAGTTACTGTGAAAATCCCCTAGTCTCCCCATTTGGCGTCTATTCGGGTACACTGAAGGAGAACGTAGCATGGCCAATGCACTTAACCAGCACATCTTTCAGACTATGTGAGAGGAAACCGGAGCACCATGCAGATATGGAGAGAATGTCTGTCTGTGCAGAGTCTGCACAGTGACCCAAGCCAGGAATTGAACCTGCCAGTAGGATATGAAATATCAAAAGAAATGGCTGGAGGGAGAGAGAGAGAAAACGGGAGAGACAGAGACTGGGAAATGACTGCACGCCACATTCCCCAGCATCAGGAGGAGTGAACGGGGCTCATATAGATTCTATTCCGGGGACATGAAGATGGAGAAAGTGTCACCTCCCTTACTATAGTCACTTATAACATTTTATAAAATCCGACAACAATTGACAGGCCTCAAGATTTAGACCAGTTCAGTACAAGGTATTTCCTCTTAATAATTGGTGAATGAAATGTACTTAAGTAATTGCATTAAAAAAATTCTGTAGCTTATGCAGATAAATCATAAATGCCCTCCTAACATCACCTGTGCATGATGACCCCAATGGTGCCCGTCAACTTGTTTGTTGCATAATGTGGTGCAAAGATGAAACTTTTGTCCATGGTGAGCACAATGGCAGTATGTCACGAGCACAGAGGCTTCAATACATCAAATGGGAATATATTTGCAGATTCTATCACTGCAAAGAAATAAATTGGCCCTTCTGAAGCTGTTCAATGCTAGGGGAGTTTGAGGACGGGATTTTGCTGGTGCACTAGCCTGAGAACAGAAAAATCCCACCCACAATCAACGTGCCTTTTGTATAGTCTGTGCCTCCCCACAACCTGCTATGATTCCTATGGCGGCCGAATGGGAAATTCCCCTCCATGTGTTGGTGAGTGATATGTGAAGAAAAAAGGTAGTTATTATCAGGATTGCATTGTCTGAAAGGGTGGTGGGAGAAGTTTGAATAGTGATTTTCAAAAAGAAGTTGAGTGAATATTGATTTGCAAAATTATGAGAACATGAAGGGAATGGATAACTTTGTCAAAGAGCTGGCTATGATGCAATTGGCTGAATGGCCTCTTGCATGATTGCACAATTTGTGACCAGTCCAACTAAAACACCACAACAATTGTTCATTATCTCCATTGGTGAGCTACCTCTATCAAAGTGCTCAACAGAACTTCAGTTCATTCAAACCATTTTTTGAACAAGGGGTTAAGACTGGGGAATGCACAAACACTGTCCTTATTTGGTCAGGGCTGAGCACCTCTGATTCTAGCCTCCTGGGAAAGTTCAAACTTGTCCTTTCTCACTCTGAAGGATGATTTCCACTCCTTTGTATTACAAATGTACAAATTAAGAGCAGAGTAGGCCTGTCAGCCCTTAGAATTCCTCCACCAATTGTTACCTCAACTCCACATTCCCACCAACCACCACCTGCAGAACTCCCTTGCCAAGAATCTACCTACTTTTACCTTAGAAATTGCTTTGATTTTCTCCCACATTGCAAAAGACATGCCGGTTAGGGGCATTGGCCATGCTGAATTCTGGCTCACTGTACCCAAACAGGTACCAAAGACCCAGGTTTGATTCCTAGCTTAGGTCACTATCTGTGTGGAGTTTGTGTGAATTTCCTCCCACACTCTAAAGATGTGCAGGTTAGGTTGATTGGTCTTGCTAAATTGATCCTAGTTTTGGGAGGATTAGCAGGGTAAATATGTGGGGTAATGGGAATAGGGTGGGATTGTTGATGATGATGCAGGCTCGATGGGCCAAATGGTCTCCTTTTCTGTACAAAGAGCAACACAGCATGGGAAACAGGCCCTTTGGCCCAACGAGCCCTCGCTGCCGTCCTAACGTCTTAATGACATATCCTTGTCTTTAGGCTATGCCTATTGTGGAAGATTCCCATATAGGGACCAATATAGGGACAATTTGTTACCCAATCAGCCTAAGAGCACATTTTTGGGATGTGGGAGGAAACCGGAGCACCCGGAGAAAACCCACGCAACCACGGGGAGAACACGCAAACTCCCGCAGACACAGGCCCAAATCCATGTGTCTGCACAGCAACAGCGATAGTCTCTGAGCTGTCATGTTGCCCATCAGATGGTCCAGTTTAAGCATACACTAACGACATGAAGCACTAGGCCACTCCTGAAGCAACATCCAAGAGCAGCCCTCGCACGACCTGCCGAATGCATGCACCTTGTTGGTCAACAAGGTGGACCGAATTGCCTGTGGAAACAAATAAGATATTTAGACAGTCCTGCTATATCCCTCTATCTGCAGACCGCTCATGTGGCTGTCCAAGAGACCCTTAAACAACCCTAGCGTGCCTGCTCCCACCACCTTACTCGGCAGTGCATTCCACACCCCCACTACCCTTTGTGTGAAAAACTGCCCTCTAATATTTGTCTTATACATAGCCGTACTGTAGGGATTCTACGATTCTATACTCAAGCTCCGCTCCCACCTCATTTTGAACATTCCAAAGACTGTCAACCCTCCGAAAGAAAAGATTTCACCTCATCTCTGTCTTTGGGCAACCTCTCATTTTTAAACAGTCGTCCCGAGCTCTAGATTCTCCCATGAGGAACTATCCTGTCTGCAGTGATCCAAACAAGACCTCTCAGGACCTTCCTCGCATATTACAATCAAGTCACCACTCACTGTTCTAAACTTCAGCAGATGCAAACCTAACCTGTCCAACTTTTGCCCAAGTTTCTCCACCCATTCCTAATTTTCTGTCTTCCAGGGCAGCATGGTAACACATTTGTTAGCACTGCTGCCTCACAGCACCAGGGACCTGGGTTCAATTCCTGGTTTGGGTCGCTTCTGTGTGGTATCTTCACGTTCTGTCCATATCTGTATGTGTTTCCTCTGGGTGCTCTGGTTTCATCCCGTAGTTCGAAAGTGTACTGGTTAGGTGCATTGGCCATGATAAATTCTCCCTCGAGCAGGCAACTGAGTGTGGCGACTAGGAGATTTTCAAAGTAACTTCATTGTAGTGTTAATGTAACCCTATTTGTGATACTAATAAATAAACTTGGGTACAAGAAAATTGATGAGATGCTGACTGTTATACCTATCAGTAACATTTCCATCATCTATATACCTGGACTTCCAAGTTTTTTGCACCTTTACTACTTTATCCTTTCACCATTTGAAAGCAGTTTGATCTCTCCTTTTTAGTACCGGAGTAGATGACCTCATATTGATCGATGCTGCTTAATCTGTTAATGTCACTTAAAAATGTTATCGTTACTCGACACTGCTTACTATGCCAGCTACCTTTTATGTCTTTGGCAAACCTGGATGTGTGAGCTTCTGAACAATCATTTAAGTCTTTATAAACATGGTGAATGGTTGAGGGTCCTTGTAGATCAGCACTGTTGGCATCTTGCTTTCTCTTGCTCCCCCTCGTGCTGCTCAACCAATTTCGAACTAGATCAAGTAACAAACTTTCACTTTATTTTCTTTAATTCCATGAGCTTTAACTTTATCAACCTGCGTCTCATTTATTAAATACCTCCTGGAAGTCTGTATGATAGACATTCTCCTTTTCACTGCCATAGTCACCTCTTCCAAAAGAAACATTCAATCTAAGTTCATCTTGCTGGTTCTTATTGACCAACTGAAAACATTCAAGGTGTCACGTGAACCGTTTTAGTGAACTTCTGTGGTCACATTTTCAGTTACCTAGCTTCCTACTATCTATAGCATTCTTATCAGGATGGCACAGTAGTAACATTGCTACTTACTTTAACCTCACAAAAGGTTAGGGTGCACGGAGTTGGGGGTAAGGTCTTAGTGTGAATAGAGAATTGGTTGCCTAATAGGAAGCAGAGAGTTGAAGTCAATGGGTACTATTCTGGTTGGCAGCTGGTGACTAGTGGAGTGCTGCAGGGAGCAGTGCTGGGGCCTCAATTGTTTACCATTTATATAGATGATCTGGAGAAGAGGGCTGAGTGTAGGGTAATGAAATTTGCTGATGACACGAAGATGAGTGGAAAAGAAAATGGCATGGAAGGTGCGGAAAGTCGGCAGAGAGATTTGGATAGGCTGAGTGGGCGAGGACCTGGCAGATGGAGTACAATGTTAGCAAATGTGAAGTTATCCACTTTGGTAGAAATAATAGTAAGAGGGATTATTATTTAAAAGGCGAAAAGCTGCAGCATGTTACAGTGCAGAGGGACCTGGGGGTCCTTGTGCACGAATCGCAAAAACCCAGTCTGCAGATGCAGCAGGTGATCAAGAAAGCGAATGAAATGTTGGCCTTTATAGCGAGGAGGATAGAATATAAAAGCAAGGAGATCTTGCTGCAACTGTACAGGGCATTGGTGAGGTCACAACTGGAGTAGCGTGTGCAGTTTTGGTCGCTGCATTTGTGGAAGGATATATTGGTCTTGGAGGGAGTGCAGAGACGGTTCACTAGGCTGATACCAGAGATGAGGGGGTTAGCCTATGAGGAGAGATTGAATAGACTAGGTCTGTACTCATTGGAGTTTAAAAGGCTGAGGGGGGCATCTTATAGAGAAATATAAAATAATGAAGGGAATAGATGGGGTAGAGGTAGAGAGATTCTTCCCATTTAAAAAGATAGCAGAACTAGAAGGCACAGCCTCAAAATAAGGTGGGGCAGTTTAGATTGGAGTTGAGGAGGAATTCTTCACTCAAAGGATGGTGAGTCTCTGGAACTCTGTGCCCATTGAAGTGGTGGAGGCTAGCTCGCTGAAATATATTTAATTCACGGGTAGAGAGGTTTCTGATAGACAAGAGAATTAAGGGTTATGGGGAGAAAGCAGGAAAGTGGAACTGATCCACTTCAGATCACCCATATCTTGTTGAATGGTCGGGAAGGCTTGAAGGGCTAGATGGCCTACTCCTGCTCCTATTTCTTACGTTCTTATGTACCTCACAGTGCCAGGGTCCTGGGTTCAATTCTAGCCTCTGCTCAATGTCTGCATGGAGTTTGCATGTTCTCTCTGTCTGCATGGGTTTCCTCCGGGTGCCCTGGTTTCCCCCCTCTGTCCCAGAGATGTGCAGATTAGGTTGATTGGCCATGCTAAATTGCTCCTTAGTGCCAAGGGATTAGCAGGGTAAATGTGTGTGGGGTTGCGGGAATGTAGCCAAGGTGGAATTGTGGTCGGTGCAGACTCAATAGACCAAATGGCCTCCTGTAACTGTAGGGATTCTACGATTGTATATTTTCCCTCGGTCTTTAGAAATAAGCTCTGCATTGTTTATTTCTCTTCACACTTTAAAACTTACGATCCTTTTCCACGCTTTTCCCTGAATTCCTTAAACATACCCTTGTGATTTTACAAGGGTGGCGCACAAATGTACATGCCTCTTCTACGATGTGGGGTCAGCAATGATTGGCACAATCCTGGAATAACATATTTCAGTTTTTAAACAAATGTCATTGAACTATATTGAGAACTGCTTCCTACAAATAGATATATTCAGTTTGTACAGCTACCAGTGTGCTTTTTGAGCATATTGTAATTTTGTCTAAAATCCCTCTAATTTCAGAGTGATAATTACTATCAAAAATCAAACCTAGATACTTAGCCGTCTTTGCAATTCTGGCTGATTCATCATGTATACCTGGTTCCTTATCCAATATGCACAGCCTTGTATTTATCTACATCTGGATACTTGAGTGTTACAGATTATAATTTATGCCAATCCACGATTGTACATTTCTCCTGTGGGAAGAATTGGCAGTATTGTTTGCTTTAAATCTGCAGATTTGGCGATAGTTTTATGTTGATATGGGTACAGAGCTCTATAATTGAACGTCCGCAGGAGTGAATGAAGATTTGCCAAAATTAGTTTTAACATCAGGAAGTTTGCAAATTGATTTACTTAATGACCTTATAATATAATGTGATTCTGCTGATAACTGAAACAATCTAATAGATGTGACTTACTGAAGCATTTCATATGTCTGTATGCTAAATTGAATCTTGACTCTCTAGCTAATAGAAGCAAATTGAGGGCAATTTTGGTAGCATGAGAAAAAATGACTGCAAAATATAAATTGCTTCACGTATAAAACTTTTAAATGGGCAGCTTCATTGTTGGTGCCCTTTCAAATTAATTAAATTGTAAATATATTAAAATTGTTTTTTAAATTTGAATCATCAAATTGCAGAATTACAAACCACTATCTCTTCAAACACACATCCTGACACTGACTAATTGGATTCCACATTTGGTAGCACAAACTTTCGCAGCATTGCTCTTTCATCAGTTAAGTGCTGAATGACCTGATGAAGGAGCAGCGTTCCGAAAGCTTGTGGCTACCAAATAAATCTGTTGGAATTTAACCTGGTTTTGTGAGAATTCCTAATGTGCCCACCACAATAGAGATCCAGCTGGTGTATCTACATCAATTGGATTCCAGAATTGCTTTGCTTTCAATCAGTCCTACATTTGATTCCTTTCCACAGCATCATGGTTTTTTTTTTTCAACGCTCAGTCACATTCTTTAAAACATGACTGTCATTTAGCCATCATGGTATCAATCTGTTGACCATGCTATATCTTACCAAAAAAACATTGTTAACATATCTGAATATTTGGGGTTGTCAAAACCTAGCTTTTAATGTATGGAACCCATCTTCCGTGGTCTTCCTAGGTTCACTAGGCTGATACCAGAGATGAGGGCGTTGGATTATGAGGAGAGACTGAATAGGCTAGGTTTGAACTTGTTGGAGTTTAGAAGGCTGAGAGGGGATCTTATAAGATAGACGTATAAGATAATGAAGGGGATGGATAAGGTAGAGGTTGAGAGACTCTTCCCGCTTAACAAAGATAGCAGGACTAGAGGGCACAGCCTCAAGATTAGGGAGGGCGGGGGGGGGGAGGGTGTGGTTCAGATCAAAGTTGAGGAGGAATTTCTTCATGCAAAGGGTGGTGAATCTTTGGAATTCTCTTCCTGTTGAAGTGGTGGAGGGTTCCTTGCTGAATATATTTAAGTCAAGAGTGGATAGGTTTTTGATTGACAAGGGAATTAAGGGTTACAGGGAAAAAGCAGGAAAGTGGTACTGAACCACTACAGATCAGCCATGATCTTATTCAATGGTGGCGCAGGCTCGAGGGGCTGGAGGCCTACTCCTGCTCCTATTTCTTATGTTCCTCGACAACCTTTCCTCATGAGTCTCATAGGTCTCAAAAATATTCCAGATTTCACTTTACATTATGGGATTGCTTGGTCTTTGGAAGTATGCTGTTGTACAGATGATGCATTATGCACATTTTGTCTGTGTGCTATTTTTGTTATTACTCAGTTGTTTGTGTAATCTTCAATTGAAATGGGATTATGTGCCAAGGTATAATTGGACTAGAACATGCATACATATTTCATTTTCATTTTAGAGTCATACTTTTAGTCCTAACTTTTAATGTTTCCATTATAAATTACACATTTTATATGGGAACTGTCTACATAAACCTGTTGCACTGCAATGTTTAAAATTGTCACACTGTTATTATCTCTGTCAGTGATACTCCAGTGCCCCCTGTGATAGAATGTCATTATTGTGGTACCATTCATATTACAATTGCACTCAAACATTAAAAGGCATTTTATGCAATTGATTTACTTTAAAGTGCAGTAACTGATGCTATGTAAGCAAATATTCAGCCAGTGCAAGCTCACAGACAGCAGTAAAATCAGTGGTGAGTTGATCTGTTTTGCTAGGTATTCTTTCTTCGCTCTCAGGGCCAGCAATTATTGCTCATCCCAAATTACCCCTGGGAAGATGATGAACCGACACTATTGATGGTTTTTGTTGGCACCTTGTAGTTTTGAATGGACAATTTCTGTAACTCTACTACAAGAGCAACTCTGCTGACCAAAGAGTCATCTGTACTTTTAACATTGGTATTACATTAAGGTTTTAAAAAAAAAAGTTTAGATGGCAACTTATCATAGAATCCCTACAGTGGAAAAGGTGGTCTTTTGGCCCATCAAGATTGCATCAACTCTCCATCAGAGCATCTTACAGAGGCCTTACCCCAGTAACCTCATGTATTTACCTTGCTAATTCCCCTAATCTGCACTTGGTGGAACATTTTAAGGCTCTTTATCGTGGCCAGTCAACCTAACCTGCACATCTTTGGGCCTACAGGGGAAACTACAGCACCCAAGAGAAAACCACACAGGCATGAGAGAACATGCAAAGTACAAGCAGATGCCGAAGGCTGGTATTGAACCCAGGTTCCTGGCATTATGAGGCAGCAGTGCTAACCACTGTGCTGCCGTGCCGCCTTACAGGACTTTAAGTTTTTTTTATTTCTTCAGGGATCTGAGTATTGTTACAAAGCTATTGATGGTGAGCTTTGTTGAATCACTGCAGACTGTGTGGTGTCAATGTCTCCACGTCATTCAAGGGAGAGTTCCAAAACACCGAAGGAGCAGTGATATATTTTGGAGTTGGGATGTTGTATGAAGAGGGGGGGGGAATTTGTGCCTGTTTCCATGAATCTGCTTAGCATCCACCTGAGAGAGAATTGAATTAATGTTTTTGCTAATCTGTACGTTTAATAGCCTTTTGATCAGAAAAGAATCACCCTGTTCATGTTGAAGGTTTTGAAGTTATTTTTTCTGACTGTATTGCACTTTGTCTAATAACTTATCCATCATTGCAGGGAGCGCAAAAGAAGATTCTGGATGTCGCAAATATGTTGGGAATGTCAAACACTGTGATGCGGCTAATTGAGAAACGGTCCTTCCAAGACAAGTTCATCATGATTGGAGGAATGATCGTCACTTGTATCATCATGGTCTTGGCGGTTAAGTACTTGACATGAGTAGACAGTGGACTCTCAAAAACAAGTCCACGAACGGACTGCCTGAGTTCTTGTCTGGCTCATTGCTTTCAGACTTCTGCCCTCAATTCCCTTTTGAAAGTTAACACACAAAATCTGGACCGCCATTCTGGATGAAAAGCGCTACATGATTTGTAATAAAGCTTCCAATTATTTTGGATAGCACCATTGTTCAAAGATTTGATAAAGGCCAATGATTTTAATAACTACACTGCAGGATTCTGATCATTTTAGATTTGTGGCAACTGGAGGAGAAGAAACCTTCACTTAATAAGCATGTCATGAGAAAGCAGGAAATCACTTTATAGTAATTGTTTCTCCTCCTCCTCCTCCTCCTCCTCCTCCTCTCCCCCACTCCTGGGCTTTTCCCTTTGGAAAGAAATCAAGTAATTCCAGGTGTCTGTGCTGACCACTTCAGAGAGAACATTATTTAACAAAACCTCCATGAAGCATTCCATATGTCCCCTGACAAACACTGCAACCCGATGCTTCAGGTGTTGGCTAGTTGCCTGGAGTTGCGTTATTCTGCTAAGCCTTTGAGCCCACAATCTCCTGGAGAACAAAGTTCCTGATTCCAGTCATGGCAACTGCTGACTTGGGAGTGGTTTCCCACATGGTCTACCAGAAACTCTCGAGAACGAGTGAACTCGGGCCGCCCGCCCTTGCCATCTCACGGTGAGTTCCAACCAGCATTGAGAGGACAGTGCACAAGTTCTCCTTCTCCTCCCCTCCATATTCTCCCTGTAATCATTTCCAAAATAAAAATTACAGACTTGGGAGAAATGGGAGTTAGACTTAAAACAACACGCTCCTCTAATGAAGGATTCTACCCTTGTTGATCAAGCTTCTACTTATTATAAGGCAGCAGACTACATTTTACTTATTCAGTTAGATGGTGCCCAGATATCATTACAATTCAGTGTGAGGATGAGAAATGGTATCCTTAACATGCCTGCACCAGAACAGAATGGAGTTGGAGAAAATATGTGACATGAATTGTTCCTCTTTGAAGTACAGTCAGCTTGTAGGTTATTCCAGAGTGTGTGATCATGTTCCACAATATTGACTCTTAGCCTGCAGGATGCTCTGGAATGACTGGAAAGTAGCTACTGTGCTCTCAATAATAAAAAATTAAATTTCTCCTCCTCCCCCCTCACCCTCCCACCTTTTCTCATTGCTCTTTTGTTTCGAGTTCAATGTTCTTTTCATGCTTAAAGGAACTGTACTTGTCATTCTGAATGTAGACTGGCCTAAATTACATTTTAGAAATATTAAAATAATCTCTGTTCAGACATTCATAGATACCCTGTATGTCTATTAAAGTCCAAAGTTGCTTCTGACTGTGTTATGATACATCATGTGTGCCTTGTGATGGAATGGCTCTATAAATGGTTTGACTTGTGACCGTGCATACTTATAATTTTAATGGTTTTATGCTACCACTGCATGAGATGTGGGCTATAATTTACTTTGACATTCTGTCCATCAGACTGTGAATCCTGTCTTTCTAACTCAATAGGCTTTGAATATGTAATGTAGATTTTAATCCACATCTTAGGAGGCAGGCGTTCCATTTCCTGTGCCTGGGATGATTGGATTGCCTGGACTGAGAACATGCAGGAAGTTGGGCTGGGAGGAGTGCACAGTAGTTAGGGAACTTGTCTGATCTTTTGTCTATTTAAAGTAATAGTGGAAATTAGGCTGACTCCAGTCGGGGTGTGTGCACTTCCCACCCAGCTTTCCTGTGTGTTCCCTACACCCAGGTGAACAAGTAGCCCACAGCCCAGGAATTCTTGCCTTGTAAATTTTTCCACTGCCCCGTGGCCCTTGATTAACTTTGCAAATGAGCATGCTTTAAACTGTCATCTTGATAAATCATTGCCATATTTGGTGATGGTTGACAGATTAATTTGACTTTATTTTCTCATTCTTTAGATCATTTTGAGTTATGAAATTGCCTGCCCTAAATGCAAGCATTCTGCACTTAAAAACAGGTTAATCTCAAAAATTGCAAAATGTTTCTGTGGATTCTTTACTAAGTTTGATTTGATGCAATCATAGGATGTGCAAAGCTTGTCTTTTTACATCCTCCCTGTTCACCATCCAAAGCTTAAACACCTGAAGTCTGTGAAGTAGTATTTCACATGCACCTCCTTCAATATGGTTCATTGTATTCACTGCTGCCAGTGCTGTCTACTGTACATTGGAGAGACTAACCACAAACTGAGTGACCACTTTGCAAGCCACCTTTGTCCTATAGGCAAGCAGGAACCAGACCTTCCTTCACTTTCCATTTCAACACCATCCTGTTTTTATGCCCACATGTCCATCCTGGGTCTGTTGCAATATTCCACTGAAGCCCATCGCAAACTGGAGGAACAGTCCGATTTGGGACTTTGCAGCCTTCTGGACTGAACATGGAGTTCAACAACTTCACAGCATCAACTCTCTCATCCACTTTCACCCCATTTTTGATTTCAATCAATTTACTCCATTGATTTTTCAATTCTCTTCTCTTTTCTATCTCACTTTCCACCTTGTTTTCCCTCACAATTGTCTCCCCTCCCATCAGAGCCATCTGTTACTGCTTCCAGGTTGTCCTTTGACACACTGCTAGATCTTCTTCTGCCATTAACACATTCTGATCACTTAATGTTCCGTTTTCAGGACACTCCTCAACCACGCTCACCACCATTTACATTCCCTTTGTCGTCCATGTCGTCTTTCTCAATCTCTCTCTCGTCTCCATCTTTGGACCTCTACCCAGCCCCTACTGCTCCACACCTCCTCCTTCCCTCTGCACAGCAATACAAATCTCATCCTATTTCCAATTCTCTTTAGCTCTGATGGAGTCATCCTGGCTCAAAGTATTGGCTGTCTTCTCTCTCTATAGATGCTGTCGGAGTTTTCCAGCAGTTTCTACTTCTGTTTCAGATTCCAGTATCCACAGTATTTTGTCTTTTTCATCATGTTTTTTTATTTGTTTCTAAAATAAATACCCGTAAAAGGAGATATTTTGCAGTGAGGTCAAGCATACCACTGGAAAAGTGAGGCCACCAGAAGGTAGATTCTATTTACATTATTCGCTGTTTAACTGGGAATAATGATGTCTTGTCCAAAGCAAGTAGGCGAGGAAGTAATATGGGGGAACCAGTAAAACATAAAAATACTGAAGAACATTCAGACACATTTAAAGAGGGTGAAGTGGCAAAAGGAAACAACAATTTCATGGCTGACGTTTGACCTGTATGTGTTTCTTTAATTTTAAAGAATTGGTTTGTGTTTTGGGCAATTGTTCTCAGAAAGCAATATTTAATTGCTTTGGAGTTATCTTGATTTTATTTTCATTTTTTGTTATTATCAGTTTTTAAGTGTTTGTTTTAAATGTTTAATTTGCGATAAATTCCAATGGATCGTATTGAACTGAATAAGGTAAATATATTTCTTAATAAACCCATTGACGTCTCTGAGCTTGCTGCCGCCGCTGAGCAGTGGGAGTCATCAAACAAGAGGGTTAAAGCAACGGGTGCATTGAAAACTCTTTGGAAGGAAGTGGGCAGTCTTTAATACCTGAAACAGGTATGAAGGCAAGCGGCTCAGAACACCTTTTATAAATGCACGCCATTAATAGGGTAAAATCCAGCTGGTTCATAAATTCTGCCCCATACTTATAGATGGGAGCATTACGTCTGGGCATGAGACTGGAGTCCAGGCTACGGATGAATGCAACCAGTGAAGTGTGGGAACCTGCCATCAGTTATGGGAGGGTTGGAAATGGGCCAACTCTTACACTGAACCAGCGATTCAGGCCTGAGAGGGAGCTGGTCTGAGGCAGTCTCAGTAGCCTGGAGAGTGCTCGCTTCAGCAGCATGTGTATGAAAATTGGAACGATACAGAGCAGATTAGCATAGCCTCTGCACAAATTGGAGAATGTTACTGTGAAGTCAGGAGCAGCAGTCCTGATCTTGCTGGCCCTACAGAAATTCTCCCAGAGAAACTTTTGGGTCTTTTCTCTTTTTCTATCTCAACATTGTACTACTTGTATGGTATCACAAGATGCGTGTTTAGGTAACCTCTGCTTGAAATGTTGTTCATCCTGAAAATTGCTTCAAATAGGCGTTGGATGAAAACCTCCTCCCTGCTTTTCTTAGACAAGAATAAATGCCTTGCAGTTGCAAATTGTTCTCTTAGAGCTTAATTGGGAAGGAATAGATGGGTTACTGCTAAAAATATTTTATAAATGTGACTAGTGGGCAGCATAGTGTTAGCACTGCTGCCTCTGGTTTAATTCTGGCCTCGGGTCACTTTTTGTGTGGAGTTTGTACGTTGTCCCTGTGTCTGCATGGGTTTCCTCCTACACTCCAAAGATATGCAGGTTAGGTGGCTTGACCATGCTAAATTGACCAGAGTCTTAATGGGATTAGCAGGGTAAATATGTGAGGTTAAGGGAATAGGGCCTGGGTGGCATTGTGGTTGGTGCAGAGCTAATGGGCTTAATGGCCTCCTTCTGCACTGTATGGATTCTATGACCCAAATTGATTATGTTTTGAGACCTTTGTGGCAGGTTCTTCAGAATTTAAAACAAAAATTTCAAGGATGGCGCTGGACTGAGGTGAACTCCTGCAAGCCTCCCCCACCGCACCCTCAAATTTTACCTTTCACACTCATTCTACTCTATGAATGGTATGCTTTGTCTGTGGAGTGCAAGAAAACAACAATACATGTGACAGTAATAAATCTGATCAAATTTGTGTTTCAATTTGTCCAGATATTGAGGAATGTCTTAATTCCCATATCCTCATTCAGGTTTGACATTAATTTCAAAACTATTTCTGTCACACTTGTTGGTTTTTAAATAACTATTTCACTGTTGATGGAATCCTTTTTAATAGGCACGATTGGTGTAAACTTCATTAATTCTTGCCCCCCGAATCAGAAGCTAGGGGTTCAAGTCCCACTACAGGCTAACACTCCAGTGTCGCACCATCTATCTGCTGTGTTTTCCTACATTCCAACAGTGACTACAGATAAAAAGAAAATATTTAATTGGCTGTTAAGCATTTGGGAGGCCCTGAGGTAATGCAAGACTTTCTATTTGATGGCTACCCTACTGATAATCTCTATTTTACTTCTGTTCAGCTTTGCTCTTGCTTTTGTCCAATTTCCTTTGACAAGAGCTTTATCGCAATAACATTGGCCCTTGTGACAGGGTGCCTCAGGCTCTGATTTGGAGGGCCCTCGCTGGTTTCAATGTTCTGTACCTTTTGTTTTTCCATCTTTGTCAGTTATTACTGTCTTATTTTGTGTAGCAAACAGTAAGAAAATATTTATTTGTTGAAGTCATTTGAAAGTTATTAGTCAAGCAATCTATATAATGCAACAAGGAGCTGCAGTGTTCACTCTTAACTGAGAGTTTACACCTTCAAACTGCTGTTTTCCTCATCAATTTGAGGAATCACTGCATCTGAAGAGTATTTTCACAAGATCATGAGTCTAAAGTTTATTTATTAGTGTCACAAGTAGGTTTACGTTAATGAAGTAGTTGTGAAAATCTCCTTGTCACCACGCTCGGGTACACTGAGGGAGAATTTAGCATGGCCAGTGCACCAAACCAGCAAGTCTTTTGGACAATGGGGGGGAAACCAGAGCACCCGAACCCACGCAGACGTGGGGAGAATATGCAGAATCTGCACAGACAGTGACCCAAGCCAGGAGTGCCTGATGCATGAGGCAGCTGTGACACCCAGGGATAGTAGTAGGCTCCTCTTGCCTACTCTGCCATTCAACAAGATTATGGCTGATTGGACTTGGGCCTTAACTCTATGTTCCTGCCTACCTCTCATAACCTCTGATTCTCTTGTAAAAAAAAATCTGTACAAAAAAAAACTTAGTCTTGAATTCATTCAATGACCCAGCCTCCACTGCTCTGGGGGAGATCACCTCCATCTTATAAATGGTAGATCCCTCATATTGAAACTCTGTCCCCCTAGTTCTAACATCAGAGAGAACATCCTCTGAGCTTCCACTTTTCACCTCCTCAGAATCTTGAATGTTTCAATAAAAATCTTCACATATTCTTCTGAACTCATTGAGTACTGGCAAAATATTTTCCCGAATGCTTGATCCCTTCCCTGTGACCTGTTTGTCTTGGTCAGCCATTCTGATTACAAACTTCATTTAGTTAAAGCGAAAAAAAAAGGAACATGTTATCATTTGCCTTTTTTATTAAAGTGTGATAAAGCATTTTAAGAACAGAGTTTATCAAGACCCCCTTCCTCTGATGGTTCAAATGAATCAGAATGCATTTACTTTACTGTTTTAAATCTGTTTGATTATTAATTGTTTGTGAATATTTGCTAGCTGATTACCTGATAATTTTGAATGATGAATAGAAACGCTGGCAAATTTAAACAAGTAAATGAGCTATTAATAACCTGGACAAACGGTACAATCAGCATTTAGTGGTTTTTCAGCTGCAAACTTGCTTATCGATCAATACTTGGCATTGCAATGCAAATTGTATCAAGTTGAGGATAGCTATTCTTGTTGGCTGCTGCCATGTTGCTCCTGTCCCTGTTGTAGTTCCTTCCCAACCTTAGCCTTAGGAATAATCCCTATCATCGGATCATAAAGTTTAAGCGAGAGGTGATGTAGGTCAGTAAGCATAGGGGTGTTAGGTGCCAATGGGTTCAACATAGATAGCAGAGTGGTGCCCGACCTCACCTTTATGGTAGGTATAATGTGAGGGGCCAAAAAGTGTCTTGGATTAGACAAGTCTTAAAGTAGCAAAGCCATAAACGAGGGCTTCAGTAGCAGATGAGCTGAGACAGAGTGAAAGTGGGCAATTTACAGATGGGGATTTTTTGCAATGCAGTGCAATGCAGTAACTTCATTGCAATGCTAATATAAACCTACCTGTGATAATAAATAATGAAAAAAAAATCTATTCCCCTGAGTATTTCACAAATCTGGATGATACCCACTCCCAATTATCATTTTCTCCAGTGGAATCTTCATGAGTCTCTGATCATATCTCTGAACTCAGTGTTGCAATATTTTTTTAAATTGCTTTTTGGATGAAAGCTGCAGAGGGTGGGAGTAGAGCTGACAGGTCTTGGTGCACACTCTGCATAACGGAAGTAGATACTGGCCAGTGGAAATTGTCAGAGATGATAATTTGTCAAACTTCATGCCAATATTCCAAAAGTCTGACCAGTGTACTATACATCTTTAGAATAACTTGTCTCTGCTTGGGCTCAAATACCCTGGAGATATACCTGGGTACATTATGACTGTCACACTTATTTATAGATTTGCAGCCAAAGGGCTTGAGTAATGAGTAAGTGGTAGATTTGTACTTTTTGTTTTAATTGTAGAGTTAGCACAGATTGGTATGGTTTATTACTCCAGCTCATTGTTTCACAGGAATGTCAAACTGGAAATTGTTTTCTCTCCTGTTGTCAGCTTTCAGAACTCAAGCTTGGCCTTAACTAGCTTCAGTTAACCCAGTGGTTTCCTTCACTATGGGCCTTGGAGTCTCATTGGTTCCCTCAATAACAACAAATATTTGCCTGCACAATCCTTTGGTAATTGCTTGATGTAAAACTCCACAATATTTATTTGCCAGGTTTTTTAACAGTGCCCAAGTGTGAGCTTTGTCAAAGGCTTCAGACTGAAATGTCAGCTGTGCTTAGTTGGGTAGTACTCTTGTTTGAGGTGGGAGCTTGTGTATTCAACCCCTACTCCAGGGACTGATGGTTCAGGAAGTAATCCAATCTTTTGGATAAAACTAAGACTGGTTAAACTAATGTCCCATGAGCAGAGTAGATCCTGGAGCAATCTCGGAAGAACAGAATTCTTCCAATGTCCTGGCCAAGATTAATTCCTCAACTACTGTCAACCAATGCAGGATAATTGAATTGTTTATTTTTTTGTTTGTTGGATCTTGTGTACTCATTGGCTGTCATATTTTCTATAATTACAAAATGATTCCCCAGTAAATACTGAGCCTAAGATTTTTTCTGATTTCCAGAGGGACAGGAGAGGCACTTCTGAAATTCAAGTCATTGTGTAAATGTACAGAGGAGTGTTCCATGAAAGAATGACAAAGCTGCAACAGTTCTGAAATCACTTAGTATGTCTGATAAACATACAGAGTATGAGCTCCAGACTATAAAACAATCCATTTTTCCTGTTCTGTCAATTGGGTCCTAAACTTACCTAAATAATCAAAGAAAAATAATGTCTTGATATAGCACATTTAACATTTTCAAACTGCCCAAAGTGCTACTTAGCCAATTAACTGTTTTGTGAAGGTGGAATTGCTGTTATTTGCAGGCACACTTTTATATACAGCCAAGTTTCAGAATAAGCATGGAACTGAGTAACAAGTCTACCTGCTTGTATTGGTAGTGGTTGAAGTATTTAAAAAAAAAGTCAACGAGGGTAGACATGGACAATGAGGTGTGATACTGACTTCAGTGTGTCAGCACAGCCTTCAGTCAGCTGAGGAAGAGAATGTTTGAAGACCAGGACCTAGCCAATGCAACAACACTATTGAGCAGTAGTGATACCAGCCCTCCTGTGTGACTCAAATATGGAATATGCACCTCAGAAAAAGTACCAGTGCTGCTTCTGCAAGATCCTGCAAGTTCATTTGGCAGAATAGGCTCACTAACATCAGTGTTCTCATTCAGGCTACGTCCCCAGCATCAAAGCATTGACCACCCTTGATCAGCTCCATTGGATGGGCTAGATCATCTGTATGCCTGATGTTTCCAAAAAAATGCGTTACTTAGAGCTTCGACACAGGAAGTGGGTTCCAGGAAGGCAAAGTTAACAGTTCAAGGACACCCGCAAAGCCTATTTGAAAAAGTGCAACATCCCCATTGACGCCTGGGAATCCCTGGCCCAAGACCATCCAAAGTGGAGGAAAAGCATCCAGGAAGAGCTGAACACGTAAGGATTCTTCGCTGAGAACAAGCTGAAGCCCAGTGCCACCATAGGAGCGTGTGGCAATTTGAGCATCTCCTCACCATCCCCCTTCCCCAGGCACCCATTCATTCAATTGCCATTTGCCTTGCCAGTGACAGGTTGTAGATCACACGTTGGATGTCTCAGTCACCTGAGAACTCAGTTCTGGTGCGGAAGCAAATCATCCTTGACCTCAAGGCACTGTTTAAAAAGAGAAGACGTTTGGGCAACTTCCTTTCTCATCTTCAAATTGTGCCTCTGGTTCTTGAACATCCACCTGGGAGCTTGGGTGAGAGGATTTCACAATAGCTACTTTCCCTGAGCACTGCACTGAAGGTTGAACCCACACTACACAGTTAGGTGAAGGCAAATTACTGCAGATGCTGGAATCTGAAACACTATCGCAAAATGCTGGAAAATCTCAGCAGGTCTGACAGCATCTATGGAGAAAGACTAGAGCAACAGACTCAAAATATTTGCTCTATTCTCTCTCCACAGATGCTGTCAGATCTGAAATTTTCCAACATTTTCTGCCTGCAGTTAGATCCTGGAGTGAGGTTTGGAGTTGCAGCCTTCAGATGCAGGTAACCATTAAATAAGTTGGAACCTCTGTTTGAAGATAGCAAGCCAGGTATACTCAGTAGCAGAACAGTGCTTTGTGGATGTTGAGTTAATATACTCTATTGACTGTTAGGTGCTGTGTAAGGTACATTTAACTATTCCTTCAACTCTCCACAATACTAAAAAAAACACTTGGGTAAGAATCAGTGGCCTGGAGCCTTTCACACTGTAACACTTAATGGAACGAGATGGCTTTATACTCAATTCCCCAGAGAAGAGAGTTTGCCTTTAAGTGAATGTCTTTAGTTCAGAGCTGAAGAGAATCCTTTTGCAGGTTTGCAGCCTGAGGGTTCCTCTCTCAGACTGTTTATCACCACCCTCTGAGATGAAAGCCCAGTCTGGCCAAGACCTGACTGGAGAGGAATTTCTCTTTATTTTGGGGATTAAAAACATCAATTATTGAGGATTGTGAAGTTAGCCACTGTCCGTCATCAACCTGGTTCATTGCTGAGTTCACAGGTCAGGCCGCAGACACTGGCACTGAGTCACAGAAGGGAAACACCTTAAACTCATTCAACCAGTTCTGTCTTGTAAAATACTCAATGTTATTCAGTTAGGTCTATAATAGTTGCTGCCTCTCCAATAAATTCATTTTGAGATACTAATATTATCTATTACTGTTAACCTCATTGATAATTTAATTCTCCAGTATGGAGTTGGAGATGTATTTAGCAATAGTGGAGTTGTTAGTCTAAGACCTGGCATTGGATACAGGTATTGCACTAGACAGTGTAAAATACTTATCCCCTAGGAACCTGTAGGATAGAACATAGAACACTACAGGTTGTGGGACAATAACCTGTTTATAATCTACACAACTCTGCATCACTTGTTATTGTGGTTGTGGTAACAGTTTGTGGTTGTTGCAATTTAGTACGATAAGAATAGTCCAGAAAATGCTATAAACAAACCACTCCATGCCTGGATTCAGATTGTAAATGAACCAACTCAGTTTATTGACAGAAATTCAACACACAAAGAACATATATAGAAGACAAACAAACCTGTACAATGATGCTGGTTTGTGGACTGACCTTTTATAATAGAAGAGAATCAGTTTACCAAGCAACTCATCATCTCTCCAACAATGAGTTGCAGCTCAGTACCACTCAACCACCTCTCCACCTCAGTTCCATCTTTTCTGCCTCTCTTTCACTCTCTTTAATAATCCTGTTAATTTTTCAACTACTTGGAGTCCACAACAAATTCGAGGTAGACGTGCAACGAATTAGATTACTGCATCCTCTGAGCATTCAATTTGTTTTTTTTATTCATTTGTGGGACATGGACATCACTGGCTGGCCAGCATTTATTGCCAATTCCTAGTTGTCTGAGGGCAGTTGCTGTAGCTCTGCAATCACGCGTAGGTCAGACCGGTAAGGATCCATCCCTAAAGGACGTTAGTTGAACCAGATCAGTTTATCCGACAGGTGATCAGTAGATTCTTAATTCCACTTTTTTATTGAATTCAAATTCCACCATCTATTATGGCAGGATTCGGAGCTGCGTCCCCTGAGCGTTAGCTGAGTTTCTGGATTAATAGTCTAGAGTGCCCCAGGGATCTGTTCTAGGACCCTTGCTGTTTGTCATTTTCATAAATGACCTGGATGAGGAAGTGGAGGGATGGGTGAGTAAGTTCGCCGATGACACGAAGGTCGGTGGTGTTGTGGATGGTCTGGAGGGATGTCAGAAGTTGCAGCATGACATTGACAGGATGCAAGACTGGGCGGAGAAGTGGCAGATGGACTTCAACGCGGATAAATGTGTTGTGGTCCATTTTGGCAGATCCAACGGGATGAATGAGTACACTATCAAAGGTAGGAGTCTTAGCTGTGTGGAAGAGCAGAGGGATCTTGGGGTCCGGGTCCATAAGACTCTCAAATTGGCCTCCCAGGTGGAGGATGTGGTTAAGAAAGCTTACGGTGTACTGGCCTTCATTCATCGAGGGATTGAGTTCAGGAGTCAGGAGGTAATGCTGCAGCTTTATAGGACCCTTGTCAGACCACACTTGGAGTACTGTGCGCAGTTCTGGTCGCCTCACTATAGGAAGGACGTGGAAGCTATTGAAAGGGTGCAGAGGAGATTTACAAGGATGTTGCCTGGATTGGGAGGCATGCCTTATGAAGACAGGTTGAGGGAGCTGGGACTGTTCTCCCTGGAGAGACGAAGGTTGAGAGGCGACCTGATAGAGGTTTACAAGATGTTGAGAGGAATAGATAGGGTGGACTCTCAGAGACTATTTCCCAGGGCTGAAATGGTCGCGACGAGAGGGCACAGATTTAAGGTGCAGGGAAGCAAGTACAGAGGGGATGCTAGGGGAAAGTTTTTCACTCAGAGGGTGGTGAGTGAATGGAATCGGCTGCCGTCGGTGGTGGTCGAGGCGAACTCGCTGGGGTCTTTTAAAAGACTTCTGGATGAGTATATGGGATCCAATGGGATTGGGGGTTATAGATAGGTCTATGGCTGGGTAGGTTTTGATGTGTTCGGCACAACTTGTGGGCCGAAGGCCCTGTTTGTGCTGTAGTGTTCTATGTTCTATAATACCACTAGGCCATCATCACCTCCCCTTCAAACAGGCCACAGATGGAAGTTGATCACAACATCACAGAAACACTTAATGAGCACAAGGAATTCAAGCAGCAATAACAGTTTGCATTTATATAGCACCTTTAATATAGTAAAATGCTGTTTAGAAGCTGTATCAAGTAAAATTTTGCAACCTTTTGCATGAGATGTTGGAAGTAAAAGCACAAAGTGGTCAAAATACTCAGCAAGTCTGATGACAGCTGGGGAGTAAGAAATAGAACTAATGTTTCATCCGAACTGGACAAAGCTGGAGGTGTACTAGGTTTTAAGTGATTGCAGAGGAAGAAACAGAGCTGGGGTGGGGGGTGGGCAGGTCTCTGGGTGAAAGGTAGAGAAGATTAATGTCTTTGAATCATAGCATTCATTTCGTAATTTGCAAGGGTATAAAGAGTATATAAGAACCGATTATTAGTAAAGTAGCTTGAAAGCAAGCTGGAGTTATAGCCGTGAGTTCGGCTCTCCGGCGTACATGTTGAATAAAGCTGTTTTTGTTAAGCTTTTTACATGGTCTCGCAAGCCTCAGTTTGTTCATTCCCTCCTACAGCTGCCATGGCAATCTGAAATTAAAATCACATTCAGTAATGGTGACCATGAAACTATAATCCAGGGGCTCCCAAGTAGGCGTCTGTGAAGGCTTTCTGGTGAAGGGGTATGAAACAGGTGGTTGTCCCATGACCTCCTGTTTGAACATGCGAAATTTTAAAGGAATTGCTGAAGAAAACAAGTCTGAGCATAGCGAATCCAACAGGTTTATTTGTAGCAAAAGCTGTGAAAAGATGTGCTGGATCATCAACACGTGCTATCATTTCATGAGAGAACAGCATCCCGAAGGTACACAGTACATACTCTTGCAACTTGGCCAACATTATCTACCTGATATTGCTGCAGGAAAACATGTCTTGACGCACGGTACACTGATGAGACCATGCAGATGCCACGACAACGGATGAATGAACACTGTTCAATAATCACCAGGCAAGAGTGTTCTCTTCCTGTTAGGCATTTGGCCTCTGATCTTCAGGTAAGCATTCTCCAAGGTGGCCTTCACAACACATGACAATGCAGAGTTGCTAAGCAGAGACTGATAGCCAAGTTCTTCACACATGAGGATGGCATCAACTGGGATGTTGGGTTCATGTCACACCATTTGTAACCCCCATGACTTCCCTGGACTTGCAAAATCTAACTGTCCTAGCTGGAGACAATACACATCTCTTTAACCTGTGCTTAACCCTCTCTCCACTCACATTGTCTGTACCTTTAAGACTTGATTACCTGTAAAGACTCACATTCTGCCCATTATTTTGTAAATTGAGTTTGTGTCTTTATATGCCCTGTTTGTGAAGAGGAGTCCCACTCACCTGATGAAGGGGCAGTGCTCCGAAAGCTAGTAGCTGTTGTTCTGGAGAAAGCAGTTACACATCAGCATGTTAGGTATGTGGACATCAACAGTTTTGGAGGTTGCTGATTTCTGTCAGATCCTGGTTTGCTTTGATGCAGAATTTGCTGGAACATCCATGGTAAATTTATTGTTAACGAGAATTATGTACAAATCCAAAATAAGTCAAACATCCTCTGAAGAGAGGAAATGAAAGCACTGCTAGAAATAAGGCCAGACCTTCCTGTTTGTTATGTTTTGTTTTGAGAATTACTTTATCCCAAAATCATCTTGTTTGGAGAGGCTTGGGATGATAACTAATTAGATGCTGATTGTACAGAAGGAACACAAACTCTCGGAGACCCTATCTCTTCATTCACATAAAATGAACTCACTACAAAACCCAAACAAGTATCAGTGGAAAGCTCTGAGTCAGTTCAGATCTTTTTTTAACTGAGGATCTTTTCCAGTTTTATTTGACACAACAGAGAAGGTAATGGTGAATAAACCAATCTGACGCGGTTTAAAGGGAAGTTTAATTTAAGAGTGAATACTTAGGAAAGTTACTAATAGGCAGAGCTTCCTTCTTATGTAATCAGTATTTATAGTCCATGTGAAGCATCCTGCATTTCCAGCTGTTAATTTTTAGTACCGGTGTGGGATTCTACAGCCACGCTCATCCCCAAACTGTAAGATCCTGCCTGAGATCAACAGACCATTCCAGTGTCCGTCGCTCACCTACTGCGATCCCTGTGGTGGGCGGTGAGGTAAAATTCCAGTCCACATGTTATACACAGCTCTAGAGAAAAAAACCTAAGAATTATCTGTCGGCTCACCATCACTTTGGGAGATTTCAGCTCCCACACTAATCGCTGAAGCACAGGCAACAACAAATGGAATCAAAGGTTATCAGGATAAGGCCAACAATGAGGTAGAGACCATAATCAAACCCAACTGTGATCTTGTTAATTGGCAGAAAAGAGGCCGAATGGACTATTTCTACTCCAAATTCACAGGGTGATTTTCTTCCCCCCCCCCCCAAAATTCTAAGTGTCAAATTTGTGTAAAACTTCAAGTAAGTCACGTTGGATTTTTCAATGGGATTTTCAAAATGGATCTCCCACACTCTGTACCCTGCAGCCTGTGTTAGCGTGAATCACGTTAAAATGCTGTGAGCGGGACCTATTCCCGGCCAGAAGGCCAGCAGCATAGCAGTGAGTGGGCCACTGTGTGTGTGCCTTTCTGTCAGAGCCGAGATCAGCGCACACGCAATAGGCACACACTGCCGGCCTTCCGATCGCTGGCCAGTTTGATTATTAAACAGCCTCGCAACTCCCCATCGCTGCCCCCCCACTGCACCTCCCATAGTCTGATTGCTGGCCCCTCAAACAAGCCCGGGTCCAGCCTCAACCCTCCCCTCACCTCCTCGCAGTCCCAATCCCTCCCAGTAGGCTGACCACACCGCCCCCTCCTCACTCTGATGGCCAGCCACCCAACTCAACTTCAACCCAAATGCAGAGTGACAGTGGGACCCTCCCATTCCCCAGTGATTGAACCCCCCCCTCCCCCAGAAATACCCACACCCTATTAAGCCCCATCCCTTGGCACTGCCTGTTGTCTGGTGGGCAGTGCCAAGGTGCCACTGGACATTGGTAATTTGCCACCTTGGCAGTGCCAGCCTGAACCTCTAGCACTGCCCAAGGAGCAATGTCTGGGGGGGCACCCTCCCTACCAACCTGACCCTATGAGGGGCCTCAATTGGTCTCCCCTTCAGTTCAATGGGGTTGGACCACCAGGTCCCCTCAAGTGGGAAACTATATTAAACCCCACTGGAGTGAAACACTCCTGGCTGAGGGGGACAGTATAGTGGGCCTGAAAACTTCAATCCCAGGCCTGGTTTAAAATTTATTTAAATTACCTTCTGCGTAAGTGATGGAAATCCACGCTCAGGTGCAGAGCTGACACCGCGAATTGCTTGATTGTTACCACTCGAGTCTCTCGACCTGCTGAGCTTAAAAAGCAGCGCAGCAGGGTGGGAGAATTGCCTCTCCCGCACCTTTGTATCATCTTATAATCTTGTCGATACCTATATCACCTCAGGGTCAGTTGCTGATGAATTTGAGTGGCAGTCAAGGAATTGTGAATACAATCCAGACCAGTCTGCAGGGGCATACTGAAGCAGTGCTGCATTGTTGGAGATACCGTCTGACAGCTGTGTGCTTTCGCTGCAGCTCAGTGGGTCGCACTGAAGTAGAAAGGGCTGAGAGTTTCAAGTTTGTAAGTGTCCAGATCATCAACAACCAGTCCTGGTCTACCTCCCCCCTTCCCCCCCCACCCCACCCCACCACCAACCCCATGCCGACACTATAGTTAAGAAAGCCCCACTTTCTACTTTCTCAGAAGACTAAAGAAACTTGGCATGTTAGCGATAACTCTCACCAATTTTTCTACCATAGAAAGCATTCTTTCGGGTTGTATCACAGCTTGGTATGGCCTCTGTCCAAGACTGCAAGGAACTACAAAAGGTTGTGAATGTAGCCCAATCCATCACTCAAACCAGTCTCTCATCCACTGACTCTGTCTACACTTCCTGCTGCTTCAGGAAAGCAGCCTGGATAATTAAGGACGCCATGAACATAGAACATAGAACACTACAGCACAAACAGGCCCTTCGGCCCACAAGTTGTGCCGAACACATCAAAACCTACCCAGCCATAGACCTATCTATAACCCCCAATCCCATTGGATCCCATATACTCATCCAGAAGTCTTTTAAAAGACCCCAGCGAGTTCGCCTCGACCACCACCGACGGCAGCCGATTCCATTCACTCACCACCCTCTGAGTGAAAAACTTTCCCCTAGCATCCCCTCTGTACTTGCTTCCCTGCACCTTAAATCTGTGCCCTCTCGTCGCGACCATTTCAGCCCTGGGAAATAGTCTCTGAGAGTCCACCCTATCTATTCCTCTCAACATCTTGTAAACCTCTATCAGGTCGCCTCTCAACCTTCGTCTCTCCAGGGAGAACAGTCTCAGCTCCCTCAACCTGTCTTCATAAGGCATGCCTCCCAATCCAGGCAACATCCTTGTAAATCTCCTCTGCACCCTTTCAATAGCTTCCACGTCCTTCCTATAGTGAGGCGACCAGAACTGCGCACAGTACTCCAAGTGTGGTCTGACAAGGGTCCTATAAAGCTGCAGCATTACCTCCTGACTCCTGAACTCAATCCCTCGATGAATGAAGGCCAGTACACCGTAAGCTTTCTTAACCACATCCTCCACCTGGGAGGCCGATTTGAGAGTCTTATGGACCCGGACCCCAAGATCCCTCTGCTCTTCCACACAGCTAAGACTCCTACCTTTGATAGTGTACTCATTCATCCCGTTGGATCTGCCAAAATGGACCACAACACATTTATCCGTGTTGAAGTCCATCTGTCACTTCTCCGCCCAGTCTTGCATCCTGTCGATGTCAACCTTGGACATTCTCTCTTCCTCCCCCTTCTATCAGGAAAAAGATACAAAAATCTGAGGTCACGTGCCAGCCAACTGAAGAACAGCTTCTTCCCTGCTGCTGTCAGACTTTGGAATGGACCTATGTTGCGTTAAGTTGATCTTTCTCTGCAATTCAGCTATGTTGCATTCTACATTTACTCCTTCTTTATGAACGGTATGCTTTGTCTGTATAGCACACAAGAAATAATACTTTTCACTGTATGTTAATATGTGTGACAATAATAAATCAAATTAAAATTCAGTGTGGGAAACCTGTGGCCTCAAGCTTCAGGGTAGAGACTTGACTTAAAATTGAGGTTGACACTCAGTGGAGCACTGAGGGGGTGCTGCACAGCCGCAGGTGCTATCCTTTGGATGAAATGTTAAAGCACAGCCTTGTCTGTATCTGAGATAGATGTGAAAGGTTATATAATACTATCTTGAAGAGGAGCTGAGAAATTTCCTACAGCATAACAGCAGCTACACTTCACTCACCCTGCATTGCCTGGAAAGCACTTTGGGGTCACCTGTGGTTGTGACAGACATTACATATCAATCTTTTCCCCTTTATTAAATCTCCCCATTGGACTGGTCAAGCTTCAACCAACATCACTAAGACCAGTCATCTGGGTCATTAACTCATTATTGCCTTGTTGTTTGTGAAACCTTGCTGTGTATGTTTGGGCTGCTGTTTGGACTACATTGCAATCTGTTTTAGAGATGGCGAGATGATCCATCTCAGCCTCTTCCTTGGGTTGCCAACATCACAGATACCAGTCTTCAACCAATTAGATCCAGTAATGTGGTGGGAAGGAATGGCTGAAGGCACCAGATTCAGCAATGATGATCGGCTCTGACCGAGTCACTGTCACAATACCGACGATTTGTGCTCCAGAATTAGCCACACCACTCGCCAAACTTTGAAAATCACTCCAACTGAAGCTTGGTTTCTAGATCTGTTTTGCACTGCACAACAGAGGTCAGATGTAATGCAGCACCCACATCCCCAACTCCAGGCATTTGAGGTATGTCTTCAGTACAGAAGTTCCTCTGGGTAATGTGCAGCTGGAGAGAAACCCTGTCCGTGTTTATAATGATAACTTATATACACATTGGGATGTCCTGAGGCTGGGAAAGGGGTTATAGAAATGTAGGACTTTGGGCTGTGTATTGTGGGACTGGGTTGGGAGGGATAGTGTAGATTGGCTATAAGTGGACTAGCTCTAGGCTAGTCTGTCCCACAGGCATAACTCTGGCAGTGACCCTGGTATTCCCCCCCCCCCGCCACAACTGCGGAGACGTCTCCGCCCTCAGGGGCTACTCCGATTGGCCCATAACTCTAGCGCTTCTGATAGCTCATTTGTGGCCCTGCCATGGCTTCAACCAATGGCAAGAAGAAATCTGGAATGGATCCCAGAGTGAGCTGTGTCTGGGGTATGGGCCTGGGAGGGTGCAGCCAGTTTAGGGAGGGAGCAATAAGTTGGTGGGATTTAGTGAGCAGGATGTTCGGGAGAAGGTGGAGGGGGGGCTGGGTAGGTACAATGTTAGGAAGCAAAGGGCACCCTGCAAAACTCCCTTCCTTCCTGACTTAAAAAAAATCTCTTTAAGAAGCACTCCCGCATGACTGGCCACTACCGTGTTATGCCAATGGCAGCATATTATCGATGCGGAGATGCCTGCGTTAGACTGGAGTAAACACAATAAGAAGTCTCACAACATCAGGCTAAAGTCCAACAGGTTTATCTGGTAGCAGACACCACTAGCTTTCAGAGCGCTGGGATTGAAGAGCAAGCGTTCCAAAAGCTGGTGGCATTTGATACCAAATAAACCTGTTGGACTTTAACCTGGTGACTTCTTACAGAGCATATTATGGGGCAGGATTGGTTTGTGAACAAGATCAGTTGATTCTTTGTTTAAATATGGTGATTGGGACGCTGTTTTGGGAATGAGTTTGTTAGTGGGCTGGAAGGTGCTCACCTGTCCTATTTTACCTGGTACCCCTGACCAGCTCTTTCTCGATTCAGGCAATGCAGCTGTTCATTAAATATCCTCAAGAGGGGGCTCTTTACTGCAGAATGCATATTATGAGCTGTGTGTACATTTTAAACTCTGTATCAGACAGGTCCACACTCAGAGCCCTTATTTTACCATACAGATTCTGAGTGGACTTGAAACTGGGAGTGTTTTAGATCTGACTTTTAGACCCATTCCCTGGACCCTCCCACACAAGGTCCCCATCTCCTCCGGAATCCCTTGGCTGTGTGACGCCTCCCTCTCTCCCCCTATCCCCAGCGATTGGGGCACTGACCCATCACACCCCCCCCCGTCATCCCGTAACCCCATCATCCCATAACCCCATCAGCACACCTCCAAGTGCTCACTTATTTCCCCTCATTGCTGATAAGCAAACTGCCTGTAACTCGCTGGAACGTTCTGCTAAACTGCCTGCAGCTGATCTGCCCTAACATGGGGCAGCTCCATTTAAAAACTCAAGAGTGGGCAGGCAGGCAATACAGGACACAACTAGCACCCCCCACGCCAATTCTCTGAGGGCGACCTGGACACATTACTGGTTGCAGCTGAGGTGAGACAGGCACCCCCTTTTCCCTCCCCAGGAGGATGCAGTCCTAGGGTGGGTGGGGGGGTGGGGGGGGGATGCTGATGGAAATATGGCCTGGGATGAAGTCACTGTCTCGGTCAGTGCCAGGGCACTGGACCCCCGGAAATACGAGGCAAAGCCGGGAAAAAAAAATCAATGACCCCACCTATGCAGCAATGGTGACTGCTGAACTCTTTACATCTTCCCCTAAATCTCCCCCTGATCCTCCTGTCCCCAGCACCCTGCATACTTCCGGCTCCTGACCCCTCCCAAGCACCTCCTTCCTTTCCAGCCCAAAAGCCCCACTGCGCTTGCCCTGTAAGGGCCAACCAACTGATACTCCGCAGGAGTCACGCCATCATTTCTTTCTTGGCTCCTTCTGTCTCCAGGAGAAGTCTGACTAGAATACCTGTGAGAGGGTGAACACAGGGGGTGGTGAACCAGGCCTCTGGGTCCTCACGCACATTGAGGAGCGGGCACTGGAGTTATCCAGAGAAGGGGAGATGTGGGCTGTCAGTGACAGCATGGTCGGGCTGCTGTCAACACGTGAGCACCTGACATTCCTCCACTCACTGTGAGGCAACTTACCAGGGGCAGGGGTTTTGGGTGTGAGGGGCAAGGTTTAAAAGAGATGTACAAGGCATGTTTGTTTATTTATTTACATAGAAATCGTAGTGGGCGCCTGGGAACTTGCTACTGGGGGAGGTCGTCGACGCAGATATGATAGCTGTAAAGCTGCCCCTTAAAAGTCACTATGTGAATGGAATGGGAATAGAGACCTGTGGTCCCTGGAAGAGTAGGGGGTTACAAATCAGATGGGCTACAGGCTTGGAGGGCCAAATGGCCTGTTCTGGTGATGTAATTTTCTTGGTGCTTTGTTCTATGTTCAATGGAGAAATGTGAGTCATGTATTTGGCATCTCGGATTCCTCTCCCTCCCTTAATCTCATGTCCTGTGTTGCAGGGACAGATCCGGACACCCCAGGATCTTCTGAACTACAGACCCTGGCTACAGCTCATCCTGATCAGGACCGGTCCATGAATCCTCAGAGGGACCTCCGAGGGTGACACCGTTTTGGCGTCAGCTTCGGCCTCGCAACTCACCATCCAACGTACGAACACATCAGTGGGTCCAGTTAGTGTTGAGGCTTCTGCATCACTGTCTGGTGAGCACGGCACAGCTGGTAACGTACGTCAGGTGGAGGAGGGAACGTCCGAGGCCTCTGTCATGGGGGAACCCGCCAGAGGTGAGGATTCAGCTGACCCCTGGCTACATGCTGAGCCTCTGAGATCACTTCTCCCTCAGCCACTCGAGATGCAGCAACAGAGACAGGGAATGCAGGAGGGGCTGACGGCCACACTGGATCGACAGCAAGGCTGCTGAGAGGTCTCCCAAAAGATTTCAGGCTGACCAGCTATATCTGTCTTTAATGTTTCCCAGGCCAACACTGCAAGGGTAGCATCCATGGTGGAAAGTCTGGGGCAGGTAGAAATGGGAGGGAATTGCTCATGGCTCTTGGGAATTAATGCCTTCCTCTTCTCAGTGCCACAGCATTGAGGAGTCAACAGGAAGCATCCCTCAGGGAATATCAGAGGAAAATGCTTCCGATTCGAGACAAATCTGAGACAAATTAGTCACAGGTGGGTGGTGACACAACATTTAATTGCAATAAAGATGTTGAAATAATACTTTCTAACATAAAAACTTGTGAACAGAAAACATTAAAGTGATTAAGTATCTAATTACTGCAGCCCTTCACCTGCACCACCTCAGTGCAACTACAAATCCTAAGAAGGGATCAAGGGATTGGATAGGGTGAATAGTGAGAGCCTTTTTCCTCAGGTGGTGATGACCAACACGAGGGGACATAACTTTAAATTAAGAGGTGGTAGTTATAGGACGGATGTCAGAGGCAGGTTCTTTACACAGAGGGTGGTGAGAGCGTGGAATGCCCTGCCTGCAGCAGTTGTGGACTCGCCTAATTTGGGGGCATTCAAATGTTCGGTGGATAGGCATATGGATGATATTGGAATAGTTTAGGTTAGAGGGTCCACTGGCCGGCGCAACATCGAGGGCCGAAGGGCCTGTACTGCGCTGTAATGTTCTATGTTCTGTGTTCTAACCTTACACGGCCTACCGGCAGGTCACAGTGACTCCCCAGAATATACAATCGGAGGTGGAGGGGACCAGCTACCTACCTCATCCCATGGCCTGTGATTCACGGTGGACATTCTCGGAAGGTCCAGGGACTTGAGGGAGCTGGCCCGTTTCCAGGTATCTGGGATATTTCCAATGACACTTTCTTCATCCTGCTGTCCTTGAGATACCCCGGTGTCAGGAAAAGGGGAGCCAGAAGGTATGGCCACAGCCACAGTCCCCTGACTGGAAGGCATGGGTTTGAACCCTTTCTCTTCCCTTGGAGTTCCTGGGTCACTCCATGGGATGGTTGTGCTTCTGCAGCGAGCTCCAGAAACACCAGCATCACCTGGCCTTGCCAGTTCTGGAGGACAACCTGTGTTCTAACCACGATGATCGAGCTCGCTGTGATGGCCATCTGAGTGGCAGGCTCCAAGCGATGGCTGAGTCACAGCAGGTCGCAGCTGAGGGATTGAACAGACTTCTTGAGATTCTGCGGCCCATGGTTGAGGGGATGCAGACCCTACAAGAGAGCCAGCAGGTTATTGCTCAGCGACAGCGGACTACGATAGCAACCCTTGAGAATGTGGCTCAGTTACAGAGGATCATGGCTGAGAGACTGCAGAGCATGGCCCAGTCTCAGAGGGCACTTGCTGTGGCCATTGAGGGATGGCCCCTGACTCAGATGGCCATCACAGCGGACTCAATCACTGTGGTTAGAACGCAGGTTGTCCTCCAGAACTGGCAAGGCCAGGTGATGCTGGCGTTTCTGGAGCTCGCTGCAGAGGCACAACCATCCCATGGAGTGATCCAGGAACTCCAAGGGAAGAGAAAGGGTTCAAACTCATGCCTTCCAGTCAGGGGATTGTGGCTGTAGCTATACCTTCTGGCTCCCCTTTTCCTGACACCGGGGTATCTCAGGGACAGCAGGATGAAGAAAGTGTCATAGAAACATCCCAGATACCTGGAAACAGGCCAGCTCCCTCAAGTCCCTGGACCTTCCAAGAATGTCCACCGTGAATCACGGGCCATGGGATGAGGTAGGTAGCTGGTCCCCTCCACCTCCGATTGTATATTCTGGGGACTTACTGTGACCTGCCGGTAGGCCGTGTAAGGTTAGGATTTGTAGTTGCACTGAGGTGGTGCAGGTGAAGGGCTGCAGTAATTAGATACTTAAGCACTTTAATGTTTTCTGTTCACAAGTTTTTATGATAGAAAGTATTATTTCAACATCTTTATTGCAATTAAATGTTGTGTCACCACCCACCTGTGATTAATTTGTCTCAGATTTGTCTCGAATCAGAAGCATCTTCCTCTGATGATTCCCTGAGGGATGCTTCCTGTTGACTCCTCAATGCTGTGGCACTGAGAAAAGGAAGGCATTAATTCCCAAGAGCCATGAGCAATTCCCTCCCATCCCCCACCTCACCTGCCCCAGGGCCCTGTCTGGGGGTTTCAGACCCCTTACCCACTACACAGACGTGGACCCAGGTGCATGCGAGGCTCAGAACATAGACATAGAACAATACAGCACAAACAGGCCCTTCGGCCCACGAGTTGCGCCGATCACATCTACCAATCCACAGACCTATCTATAACCCCCTATCCTATTCTTTTCCATATACTCATCCAGAAGTCTCTTAAAAGACCCCAGTGAGTTTGCCTCAACAACCTCCGACGGCAGTCGGTTCCATTCACTCACCACCCTCTGAGTGAAAAACCTACCCCTGACATCTCCTTTGTATTTGCTTCCCTGCACCTTAAATCTGTGTCCTCTCGTAGTGACCATTTCAGCTCGGGGAAATAGTCTCTGAGAGTCCACCCTATCTATTCCTCTCAACATTTTATAAACCTCTATCAGGTCGCCTCTCAACCTACGTCGCTCCAGTGAGAAGAGTCCCAGCTCCCTCAACCTATCTTCATAAGGCCTGCCTCCCAATCCAGGCAGCATCCTTGTAAATCTCCTCTGAACTCTCTCAATAGCCTTTACATCCTTCCTATAATGAGGAAGGATATAGAGTCAGGTAGGAGTCAGACTAGTTTGCACCAGGGCATTATCATAATGGTGCTTAGTGAGGCATCATCACCCTCCTGCCTGCCAAAGAAACTCGCTAACACAGAATACCCGGGCCCATCACTCTGGTGTGAGGATATTGCAGGAGATAGAAGGAATTTTAGAGGTGGATAGAACTCACAGTCACAAACCTCTAGTGATTGAATCGCCTGCTAATCAGGACCTCCCTTGCTGCTCTCACTCACCTCATTTGGGCTGCCAGTTCTCCAGTCCCTTTGTGGTGTTCCTCAGCAGGCTCTTCCTCCTCTTCCTTCTCCTCCTCTTCCTTCTCCTTCTGCTGGTCATCCTCCCCAGCGATGCCCGACTGGTCAACCTCCACGTCTTCTCCACCTCTAATAGGTCACCTTTCTGCAGAGCCAGGTTGTGCAAGGACAGCACATGACCACAATGCGGAAAGAGATCTCTGGGCTGTATTGGAGGTCCCACCACATCAGTCCAAGCACAGGAATCGCGTGTTGAGGAGCCCAGTGCACCTCTCCACGCGGGTGGCTACATGGGCCTCATCATAGTGCATCTCTGCCTCAGACACAGGTGTCATCAGCCATGTCCGAAGCGGATAACCCAAGAGCCACCCCCACACCCTGGGCTCCTCAAATGCCTCCGGGATGTCTGAGTTCCTGACAATGAAGCACGCTGCCTGGGTGTCTTGCACAGACGTACACAATGTTCATATTATGGTCACACACTAGCTGAACATTCAGGGAGTGGAGCTCCTTTCTGTTGATGAATCATCATGAATTCTATGGTGGGGCCTTGAGGGTGATGTGGGTGCAGTCGATAGCTCGCTGTGCGTCAGGCATTCCTGTAATGGCTGTGAACCCTGAAGCCCGGGCCTCCTGCTGGGCCTGGTTTAGGATAAATTTGAGGTACTGCCCAGCCTGGGCACACAGGGATTCTGTAACCTGCTTCTCACAGGAGTGAACGGCTGACTGGGAGGTGGCACATACGCCTCCGCTAGGGGTCTGGAAGGAGCCAGTCGCATAAAAGTTCAGAGCGGCTGTCAATTTGACTGTCACTGAGAGTGGGGCCCCTGTCCTCCCACTGCCTCTCGGTGCCAGGTCCTGCAGCAGGGGCACAGGTGTTGCACTGTCTCCTTTCGGAGATGGAGACATGGGCAGCACTCGGTGTCCGACGTCTCTTCAAATGACACGGAACTGCCGGGGTCTTTGCTCCCTCCTTCTCCTGCGCGCCCCATTCCCCTGACCTCTACCTCCCTTCCCCCTCTGGGTGAACGGCTCCTCCCTCTGATGGTCGTTCTCCCTCTAATCCTGTAAGTGGAAAGGCCCAGGCCTCCTGTGCCCAGAATTCTTCCTCCAGCTTCTCCTCCTCAGCTCTAACAGCAACCAAAAGAACAGCAAGATCGATTAGCTGCGTTGCAAAAGCCACCTCGTCACTCTGAAAGGGAATTGGTGGGGGGTGAGATGTAAACGAAGACATGGAAAGATTAAAGAACGCCGTTTGCCCCTAGCGCATCAACAGCCACTGTCCATACCCCCTAATTACCCCAGTCACACACCCCCCACAATCACAGCTCCCCCTAATTCCTCCAGCCACACGCTTCCCCACAATCACAGTTCCCCCAATTCCTCCAGCCACACACTCCCCACAAATCACATCCCCAACAGCTCCCCACAATTTCCTCCAGCTACACACTCCCCACAATCACAGCTCCCCCAATTCCTCCAGCTACCCCCCCCACAATCACAGCTCCCCCAATTCCTCCAGCTACACACTCCCCACAATCACAGCTCCCCCAATTCCTCCAGCCACACACTCCCCACAATCACAGCTCCCCAATTCCTCTCCAGCCACGCACCCCCACAATCACAGCTCCCCCAATTCCTCCATACCCCCCACAATCACAGCTCCCCCAATTCCTCCAGCTACACACCTCCCACAATCACAGCTCCCCCAATTCCTCCAGCTACACACTCCCACAATCACAGCTCCCCCAATTCCTCCAGCTACACACTCCCCACAATCACAGCTCCCCCAATTCCTCCAGCCACACACTCCCCACAATCACAGCTCCAATTCCTCCAGCACACACCCCCACAATCACAGCTCCCCAAGCTACACACTCCCACAATCACAGCCCCCCAATTCCTCCAGCTACACACTCCCCACAATCACAGCTCCCCCAATTCCTCCAGCCACACACTCCCACAATCACAGCTCCCCAATTCCTCCAGCACAACTCCCCACAATCACAGCTCCCCCAATTCCTCCAGCCACACACTCCCACAATCACAGCTCCCCAATTCCTCCAGCTACGCACCTCCCACATCACAGCTCCCCCAATTCCTCCAGCCACGCACCCCCACAATCACAGCTCCCCCAATTCTCCAGCCACACACTCCCCACAATCACAGCTCCCCCAATTCCTCCAGCTACGCACCTCCCACACAGCTCCCCCACAGCACGCCCCCCCACAATCACAGCTCCCCAATTCCTCCAGCCACGCACCCCCACAATCCCCCAATTCCTCCAGCCACACACTCCCACAATCACAGCTCCCCAATTCCTCCAGCTACACCCCCCACAATCACAGCTCCCCCAATTCCTCCAGCCACACACTCCCCACAATCACAGCTCCCCCAATTCCTCCAGCTACACACCCCCACAATCACAGCTCCCCCAATTCCTCCAGCACACCCCCCACAATCACAGCTCCCCCAATTCCTCCAGCACACACTCCCCACAATCACAGCTCCCCCAATTCCCCAGCTACCCCCCCCACAATCACAGCTCCCCCAATTCCTCCAGCACACTCCCCACAATCACAGCTCCCCCAATTCCTCCAGCTACACACCCCCACAATCACAGCTCCCCAATTCCTCCAGCCACACACTCCCCACAATCACAGCTCCCCCAATTCCTCCAGCCACGCACTCCCCACAATCACAGCTCCCCAATTCCTCCAGCTACCCCCCCCACAATCACAGCTCCCCCAATTCCTCCAGCTACCCCCCCCACAATCACAGCCCCAATTCCTCCAGCTACCCCCCCCACAATCACAGCTCCCCCAATTCCTCCAACCCCCCCACAACACAGCTCCCCAATTCCTCCAGCTATCCCCCCACAATCACAGCCCCCAATTCCTCCAGCTCCCCCACAATCACAGCTCCCCCAATTCCTCCAGCCACACACTCCCCACAATCACAGCTCCCCCAATTCCTCCAGCTACACCCCCCCCACAATCACAGCTCCCCAATTCCTCCAGCTACACACTCCCACAATCACAGCTCCCCCAATTCCTCCAGCCACACGCTTCCCCACAATCACAGTTCCCCAATTCCTCCAGCCACACCCCCACAATCACAGCTCCCCCAATTCCTCCAGCCACACACTCCCCACAATCACAGCTCCCCACAGCACACATCCCACAATCACAGCTCCCCCAATCCTCCCTACACACCCCCACAATCACAGCTCCCCCAATTCCTCCAGCCACACACTCCCCACAATCACAGCTCCCCCAATTCCTCCAGCCACACACTCCCCACAATCACAGCTCCCCCAATTCCTCTGGCTACACACCCCCCACAATCACAGCTCCCCCAATTCCTCCAGCCACACATCCCCACAATCACAGCCCCCCAATTCCTCCGGCTACAACCCCCACAATCACAGCTCCCCCAATTCCTCCAACCACACGCTCCCCACAATCACAGCTCCCCCAATTCCTCCAGCCACACCCCCACAATCACAGCTCCCCCAATTCCTCCAGCTACACACTCCCCACAATCACAGCTCCCCAATTCCTGACAATTCCTCTCCAGCCACACCTCCCACAATCACAGCTCCCCCAATTCCTCCAGCCACACGCTTCCCCGCAATCGCAGCCCCTCCAATTTCCCCGGTCACACTCTCCCCACAATCACAGCCCCTCCAATTCCCCCAGCCACACTCTCCTCACAATCACAGCTCCTTGACGTTTGAGAGGCTGCAGCAGTGTAATTTGCAAGGACTTTGTGCACAATCTTCAGCTGGAAGTGTGCTGAGTGCACTAGGACCCAGCAGCACCGCAAGACTCGAGGTCAGTGCTGAGACCCGGGTCTGTGCTGCAAGTCAGACATTGGAGACGCTGCTGAGCAATAGCACCTCCCCCCACACGCAACCCCCCCCCCCCCCCCCCCACACACACACACACATTCACAGAGCTGCCACCCACCTGAAAAAGAAAATGCCTGCAACGAAAGGACGTCAGTAAGCTGCAAAGAGATATAGAACATAGAACATTACAGCGCAGAACAAGCCCTTTGGCCTTCGATGTTGCGCCGACCAATTAAGAAAGAGCAGTGACCCTCTAACCTAAACCATTCCCCTTTCGTCCATAAACTTATCTACTGATGTTACCCACTCATCTCCTCACTAACCTTCACCACTGGAGTGCCTGAATCAGACTTTTATGGAGGATATCTGTTTTGCGCTGACTCCAGATTGGTGAATGAAGTAGTAAAGGGGGAAGTGCCGGTAAAGATGGGCGTACAGCCTAGGAATTCAATTTTAAATACATTCAAATGCTTCCCTTTTCGGGTCTTGGTAAAGGGCGAACCGACACGGAGACGGGTGCGGATTGCGCTAATCACCTCATGCCTGACCTTACTAGGTTTTCACATCTGAAAATGAGTGCAACACGATGGGAGAATCGGGCCCTCATTCCTGGAATATCACCCAGGGAAATATCCACTCTGAAGTCGGGGAATACTGCACTCACCCAAGGAAGTATCTGCACTCAGCACGGGGAGTATCCGCAATCAGGGGAGTATCCGCACTCACCCCGGGGAATATCTGCACTCACCCCCGGGGAATATCCGCACTCTGTCTGGCGAGGGTGAAGGGACAAGAGGAGGTGCAGCCTCTCTCTCTCACTGTTTCACTGCACAGCTTTGCAAAGGGCCTTGTGATATAAGAGTGACGGATAATGCTGACATGAGGCAGTGATTCTGCATTACATCCTTTTACATCAATTAACACTTTTAGAATGAAGCTTCATCAGCCAGCCTGCTTGTGAAAGATTATCGATGCAGCACAGAGATGTGTTAGAAGGTTGCAATGATATGATTTGATTTGATTTGATTTATTATTGTCACATGTATTAACCTACAGTGAAAGGTATTGTTTCTTGCGCGCTATACAGACAAAACATACCTTTCATAGAGAAGGAAATGAGAGGGTGCAGAATGTAATGTTACAGTCATAGCCAGAGTGTAGAGAAAGATCAACTTAATGCAAAATTCAGAAGTCTGACAGCAGCAGGGAAGATCTGTTCTTGAGTCGGTTGGTACATGATGTTTCTTCAGAAGGAAGATGGTGGAAGAAAGAATGTCCGGGATACATAAGGTCCTTAATTATCCTGGTTGCTTTACTGAGGCAGCGGGAAGTGTAGACAGAGTCAATGGTTGGGAGGCTGGTTTGCGTGATGGATTGGGCTACATTCGTAACCTTTTGTAGTTCCTTGTGGTCTTGGGCAGATCAGGAGCCATACCAAGCTGTGATACAGTCAGAAAGAACGTTTTCAATTGTGCATCTGTAAAAGTTTGGCTGACATGCCAAATTTCCTTAGTCTTCTGAGAAAGTAGAGGCGTTGGTGGATTTTTTAACAATAGTGTTGGCATGGAGGGGGACCAGGACAAGGTTGTTGGTGATCTGGACATCTAAAAACTTGAAGCCCTTGACCATTTCTATTTTATCCCTGTTGATGTAGACAGGGGCATTCTCCTTCACGCTTCCTGAAGTCAATGACAATCTCCTTTGTTTAGTTTACATTGAGGGAGAGATTATCGTTGTCACACCAGTTCACCAGATTCTCTATATCATTCCTGTACTGCGACTCCTCATTGTTTGAGATCCCACCCACCACGGTGGCGTTGTCAGCAAACGTGAAAATTGAACTGGAGGGGAATTTAGCGATACAGTTATAGGTGTATAAGGAATTCAGTGGGCGGCTGAGAACACTGCCTTGTGGGACACTGGTGTTGAGGATGATGGGGTGGAATGTAATGTGTTGAAGAGGGTTGATAAGCAAGTGAACTTCCATGAGGCATTTGACAAAGTTCAGAGACTTATTCAGGGGGAGGGGAAAGGTGTTAGGGTAACGTGGGTAGATAAATTGCTGAGAGTTTAAAGATCATAGGTGAGAGATTAAGTCAAAGTTCTTCTTCATTTAAACAGGGCCTGTTAGAACCCCTGCTCTTTCTATCTGTAATCAGAGGGATAGCACGGTGGCACAGTGGTTAGCACTGCTGCTTCATAGTGCCAGTGATCTGGGTTTGATTCCCAGCTTGGGTCACTGTCTGTGTGGAGGTTGTGATGTAGAGATGCCGGCGTTGGACTGGGGTAGTAAGAACTCAGTAAGAATTTAGCAACACCAATTTTAAATCCAACTGATTTATTTGATAGTAAATTTGTGAGCTTTCGACACTCTGTGTCTTTGTCAGGCAAATGCAGTGTTCTGGTCTGCAATAGCACACATCAGCACAGGCAGTCACAGATTGCTGATTAGAATGCGAATCCTTACATCTAACCTGCTATTCAAGTGTTACAGTGGCTAACAATGTGTGTGAAGGGAATCCTGAGCATTGGTTAGAGAATTGTGTATTTTCTCCAGACAGCACAGTAAGTGAGGTTTTTTGCTAACCCAGACAAGTTACGGGGGTTACAGATAGTGTGTCATGAAGCCAAGATCCCTATTAAGACCGTCCTCATGTGTGCGGAACTTGGCTATCACACACATGAGTTCCGCACACATGAGGACGGTCTTAATAGGGATCTTGGCTTCATGACACACTATTTGTAACCCCCGTAACTTGCCTGGGTTAGCAAAAAACCTCACTTACTGTGCTGTCTGGAGAAAATACACACCTAATTAGCATGTCTTTCAGACTTGTTATAATCTGGAAAGTGTAATAGAAAAGTCCACTCTCAGTGGACTGAGAGTGGATCTCCCAGTCCACTGGTGGACTGGGAGATCAGGGAAATTGTTAGAAAAAAATTGGGTCTGTACTTGATATTGGATATGTGCATGGTAGCACAGTGATTAGCACTGCTGCTTCACGGCTCCAGGTACCTGAGTTTGATTCTCGACTTGGGTCACTGTCTGTGTGAAGTTTGCACATTCTCCTGGTGTCTGCGTGGGTTTCCTCTGGGTGCTCCGGTTTCCTCCCACAGTCCAAAGATGTGCTGGTTAGGGTTAATTGGCCATGGTAAAATTGCCCTTTATTGTCCTGAGATGCATAGGTTAGAGGGATTAGTGGGTAAAATATATAGGGATATGGGAATAGGGCCTGGGTGGGTGCAGACTTGATGGGCCGAATGGCTTCTTTCTGTACTGAAGGGTTTCTATGATTCTTAATCTTCAAATTACAAGAAAACAGCTAGAGTTTGGGGTGATATTGGAAAGTTTTTATAAAGATTCACCACATTCAGAATTTACCAAAGGCCTTGCACTCTGTGTAGGATTCACTGATTCACCTCAATGTAATTTTCAGAGCTCGCAAAAACAGCTGCTGCTTTTTTGGTACTACTGCTGTTTCTCGGTGCAGCTGCTGTTTCTCGGTATATCTGCTGTTTCTCGGTACAGTTGCTGTTTCTCGGTATGTCTGCTGTTTGTCGGCGCATTTGCTGTTTGTCGGCGCAATTGCTGTTTGTCGGCGCAGTTGCTGTTTGTCGGCACAGTTGCTGTTTGTCGGCGCAGCTGCTGTTTGTCGGCACAGTTGCTGTTTGTCGGCACAGTTGCTGTTTGTCGGCGCAGCTGCTGTTTGTCGGCACAGTTGCTGTTTGTCGGCGCAGCTGCTGTTTGTCGGCGCAGCTGCTGTTTGTCGGCGCAGCTGCTGTTTGTCGGCACAGTTGCTGTTTGTCGGCGCAGCTGCTGTTGTCGGCGCAGCTGCTGTTTGTCGGCGCAGCTGCTGTTTGTCGGCGCAGTTGCTGTTTGTCGGCGCAGCTGCTGTTTGTCGGCGCAGCTGCTGTTTGTGCGCAGCTGCTGTTTGTCGGCGCAGTTGCTGTTTCTCGGCGCAGCTGCTGTTTGTCGGCGCAGCTGCTGTTTGTCGGCGCAGTTGCTGTATGTCGGCGCAGCTGCTGTTTGTCGGCGCAGTTGCTGTTTTCGGCGCAGTTGCTGTTTGTCGGCGCAGTGCTGTTTGTCGGCGCAGTTGCTGTTTGTCGGCGCAGTTGCTGTTTGTCGGCGCAGTTGCTGTTTGTCGGCGCAGTTGCTGTTTGTCGGCGCAGCTGCTGTTTGTCGGCGCAGCTGCTGTTTGTCGGCGCAGTTGCTGTTTGTCGGCGCAGTTGCTGTTTGTCGGCGCAGTTGCTGTTTGTCGGCGCAGTGCTGTTTGTCGGCGCAGTTGCTGTTTGTCGGCGCAGTTGCTGTTTGTCGGCGCAGTTGCTGTTTCTCGGCGCAGTTGCTGTTTCTCGGCGCAGTTGCTGTTTCTCGGCACAGCAGTTGTTTCTCCGTACAGCTGCTGCTTCTCAGCACAGCTGCTATTTCTCGACACAGCTGCTGTTCCTCGGTACAGCTGCTGTTTGTCAACATCGCTGCTGTTTCTCAGTCCTGTTGTTTCTCGGCACAGCTGTGTTTCTCGGCACAGCTGCTGTTTCGGCACAGCTGCTGTTTGTCGGCACAGCTGCTGTTTCTCGGACAGCTGTTGTTTCTCGGCACAGCTGTTGTTTCTCGGCACAGCTGTTGTTTCTCGGCACAGCTGTTGTTTCTCGGCACAGCTGTTGTTTCTCGGCACAGCTGTTGTTTCTCGGCACAGCTGTTGTTTCTCGGTACAGCTGTTGTTTCTCGGTACAGCTGTTGTTTCTCGGTACAGCTGTTGTTTCTCGGTACAGCTGTTGTTTCTCGGTACAGCTGTTGTTTCTCGGTACAGCTGTTGTTTCTCGGTACAGCTGTTGTTTCTCGGTACAGCTGTTGTTTCTCGGTACAGCTGTTGTTTCTCGGTACAGCTGTTGTTTCTCGGTACAGCTGTTGTTTCTCGGTACAGCTGTTGTTTCTCGGTACAGCTGTTGTTTCTCGGCACAGCTGTTGTTTCTCGGTACAGCTGTTGTTTCTCGGTACAGCTGTTGTTTCTCGGCACAGCTGTTGTTTC
Organism: Sphyrna mokarran; assembly: GCA_024679065.1. Taxonomy (NCBI): domain Eukaryota; kingdom Metazoa; phylum Chordata; class Chondrichthyes; order Carcharhiniformes; family Carcharhinidae; genus Sphyrna; species Sphyrna mokarran. The sequence continues at coordinate 34,621,401 of JAGIQG010000027.1, forward strand.
TCGGTACAGCTGTTGTTTCTCGGTACAGCTGTTGTTTCTCGGTACAGCTGTTGTTTCTCGGTACAGCTGTTGTTTCTCGGTACAGCTGTTGTTTCTCGGTACAGCTGTTGTTTCTCGGCACAGCTGTTGTTTCTCGGTACAGCTGTTGTTTCTCGGCACAGCTGTTGTTTCTCGGTACAGCTGTTGTTTCTCGGCACAGCTGTTGTTTCTCGGCACAGCTGTTGTTTCTCGGCACAGCTGTTGTTTCTCGGTACAGCTGTTGTTTCTCGGTACAGCTGTTGTTTCTCGGTACACGTTCTGTTTCTCAATACTACCGCTGTTACATCTGTCTGAATTGCTGTTGAAAGGAGTACCCATTCTTCTACGCTGACTGTTGCCACTAGTTGAAAACAAACAATAAAACAGAAGTATTTTCTGATGGATGAACCTGGACTTTTCGCTGGAAAACAATCGAGAAGAAAAACTGAAATCCTGAATTGCACTGACGCTGATATAGACTGAGAAAGCTCTCAATATCAGAGAGAACTGCGCATAAAATATTAAGTCGATGTATTAAATGATTCATAACCTAACTGACTGTTTGGTTAGTTGAGAAATTGGGGTTAAATATCACATAAGGCCTCAAATGCCCAATTCTTTATTCCATCCAGAGTCAGGGTCAAAGCTTTGCAGGCAAATTGCTCAGTTTGTTAGTTGCTTCATTGTTGTAATATATTCAGCAATTACACAATCGCATCTATACTTGGGGAATTGTTACAGTTTTTTGATGAGTTTGGAATGATCAGGATTTTGGAATATTTGGACCTGTTCAATATAGAATTCTCCAGCCTTTCTGCGGGGTTTGGTTAGCCCAGTTAAAGTGAGGTAAGGTTTATTTATTGGTCACAAGTAAGGCTTACATTAACATTGCAATGAAGTTGCTGTGAAATTCCTCTAGTTGCCACATTCCAGCTCCTGTTCGGATCAATGCACTGAACTAGCACGTCTTTCAGACTGTGGGAGGAGACTGGAGCAGCGGGAGAAAACCCATGCAGACATGGGGAGAATGTGCAGACTCCACACAGTGACCCGAGCTGGGAATTGAACCCGGGTCCCTGGCGCTGTGAGGCAGCAGTGCTAACCACTGTGTCAACATGCTGCCCCACAGTGTGGTGCAGAATGATGCCAATGGTGAGGGCTCCATCCCCAAACTGGCTGCGATACTTCCTGGAGTATCTATCACATTCTCCTGAACTTGCCCCGTGCTTTAGAGGTGGTGCCTAAGCGTTGCCAAAAATTGCCTCTTTCTGGAGGGGAGAAGGGAGATGCCTAAGTCCTAGAGCAGGATAATGACAGTGACGCCTTTCTGCACAGAGTGTCCAACTGAGAGCAAGAAAGACTAAGGCATCACTTTGGCAAACCAAATAAACAAAATCAAATAAACTGAGAGACAAAATGAAAGGGGCTGTTCCTTAAAAAGAGGGAGGAACCGCCCAGAGCAAAATAAATCAATGTGTAAAGGGAACTTAAAACATCGAACCAAGATATGGTTAAAGGTTTCAGTAATATACCCCAGCCCCTACAGGGCTCAGTGGGCACAGAAGACTTTGATAGTACCCTATCCTACATGCTCTCTCTCTAGGGACATCCAGCTACTAATGTAGCCATGGCAAGAAGGACTAAGGGGGTGATGTAACCAAAAACATTCTAAATGCCAAATGAGAATGAAAATGGGAAAGAATTGTGTTCTTTTTTTCAGCAATCTCTCAGACATGATCTTATGCCACTTAGTGCAAAAAAAAGGCAAAGTGTGATTCACTCCAGTAGGGGGAGTGGACAGAGCGTATTCTCGCCAGAGAGCTGGCTGCTGACAGCTAGAGGGCACCAATACTTTTAAAATGCAGTCATGTAGGAAATGCAGCCACCAATTTTAACATAGCAAGATCCCACAAACAGTAATATTTAAAGTTTATTTATTTATTTAATGAAGTTTATCCACATTAATGTAGACGCAGATAAATCTGTAGTATTCCATTTTGGCAAGACTAATGGGATGAAGGAGTACAATATCAAGGGTAGGAGTCTTAGCAGTGTTGAGGAGCAGAAGGATCTTGGGATCCAGGTCCATAGGACTCTTAAATCAGCCTCACAAGTAGAGGATGTGGTCAAGAAGACCTATGGTGTATTGGCCTTCATTAATCGATGGATTGAGCTTAGGAGTCAGGAGATAATGTTGCAACTTTATAAGACCTTTGTCAGACCCTACCTGGAGTATTGTGCGCAGTTCTGGTTGCCTCACTATAGGAAGGATGTGGAAGCTATTGAGAGGGTGCAGAGGAGATTTACAAGGATGTTGCCTGGATTGGGAGGCATGCTCTATGAAGATAGGTTGAGAGAGCTGGGACTCTTCTCGCTGGAGAGATGAAGATTGAGAGGTGACCTGATAGAGATTTATGAGATGTTGAGAGGAATAGATAGGGTGGATTCTCGGAGGCTATTTCCCATAGCTGAAATGGTCACTACGAGAGGACACAGGTTTAAGGTGCTGGGGGGCAAGTACAGAGGAGATGTTAGGGGTAAGTTTTTCACTCAGAGGGTGGAGAGTGAATGGAATCGGCTGCCGTCAGTGGTGGTAGAGGCGAACTCGCTGGGGTCTTTTAAAAGACTTCTGGATGGGTACATGGGATTAAATAGGATTGGGAGTTACAGATACTCCTATGGCCTGGTAAGTATGGATATGATTGAAGCAACTTGTGGGCTGAAGGGCCTGTTTGAGTTGTAGTGTTCTATGTTCTAAATGTTCTATTAGTGTCACAAGTAGGTTTAAATTAACACTGCAATGAATTTACTGTGAAAATCCTGTAATCGCCACACTCCAGCACGTGTTTGGGTACAGTGAGGGCGAATTTAGCATGGCTCAATGCACCTAACCAGCAAGAAGTTTGGACTGTGGGTGGAAACCCATGCAGACACAGGGAAAACATGCAGATTCCGCACAGTGAGCCAAGCTGGGAATTGAACCAGGGTCCCTGGCATTGGAAGGCAGCAGTGCTAACCACTGTGCCACTATACCATCCTGGGATAATATTGTGTATTTTAGTATGTTAGCTAAGGGATAATATTGACCAGGACACACTCGGGAACCTCCTGATCTTCAAACTAGGGGATGGTTTTCACCCCCAGCAAAAGCAGACAGATAAAAGACAACTCCTCTGGAAGTCTGTGGGGATCCACATCGATGTAGAAATGTAGAGAATACTATCAAATAATTTGGTTGTGAGACTTTTTACAGGAATTCACATTGCTTGTTTATCCTCTTCCCCAATATTCCTCAGATCCTGGCAATTATGACTTAAGATTTAGCCACCTTCCCTGTCACTGGGTCAAAAGCCTAGAGCTCTTTCCCTAACAGCGCTGTGGGTGTACCTACACCTTGGAGACTGCAGCGGTTCTAAAAAGCTTTATTTAATTTTGGCAATGTCCTGAGAAATTGTTTCCCCTATTTCGAGATAACGTCGACTGTAGTCACAGGAAGGTTAGACTAGGGTGACCTGGCAGATTGAAATAAGAACAGCAACCAAAAGAGAAAGTGCTGGAAAATCCCAGTAGGTCTGGCAGCATCTGTAAGGAGAGAAAAGAGCTGGCGTTTCGAGTCCAGATGACCCTTTGTCAAAAGCTCTTTGCAGCTTTTCTTTCCTTCCAGATGCTGCCAGGTACCTGCTGAGATTTTCCATTTTTAATTTCAGATTCCAGCATCCGCAGTAATTTGCTTTTATGTAGAATAAAAACAGCGAATGGGTGCCTTTCTGTAGCAACTTCCACAACCACAGGACGTGTCCAAAGCGGTTCACAGCCAATGCAATATTTTAGAGTATTTCAATCTTGTACACAACAGCAAATTTACATACATCAAGATCCCACAAGCAGTAATGGGATAATGGCCTGATAAAGCACATATCAATAATGTTGGCTAAAGGATAAATATACAATGTGATCGGCTGGTTATCCCTCCACTGACTCAAGGGCAATTAGGGATGTGTAATAGAAGCTGGCCTAGTCAGTGATGCTTTTATCCTGTGAACAAATAAATAAAAAATAAACTGCACAGTCCTCTACATCCTGGTCAGAAACAGGACAACTCACTGACCAGCAAATGAAAGATAAATGGTTTAAGCTGTGGCAGTTTAATGGTTATGAAACCAGAGCGGTAATCCAGAGTTCAGGGCTGGAATATTACAGACCTGCCCGCTCCTGAATCAGGAAGGGCAAGGCTCACAGAACAGAATTCTCTGGCTCCGGGTGGGATTTTACGCCCCTCGCCAGAGCGAGGTTGGAAAATCCTGCCCCCAATCTCACCATGGTCAATTATGAGATTGGATTGTTTAAATCCAATCATCTGTAGACTTGGCCCCAGGTTAAGCTGCTGATAGACCAGTGTCCGTCCAAGCACGGAACTTTTCATTGCATTCGGACAGTCGCTATCTCGCCATTCACACTCCCTCTGGATACATGTTGCCTTTCTTTGCTTGTCACGTGATATATGCCCTTTGACCCTACGTCTTGTGTTATTTAACCACCACCCCCCCACCCCCACCGCCCTCCACTCCATCCTGAACCCTCCCTTTCGTTCCCCTGCACTGCTCCCCCAGCTACTTGCTCTGATAGAGGCGACCTGATAGAGGTTTATAAGATGTTGAGAGATACAGACAGGGTGGATTCTCGGAGGCTATTTCCCAGGGTTAAAATGGTTGCTACGAGAGGACACAGGTTTAAGGTGCTGGGGAGTAGGTACAAAGGAGATATTTGGGATAAGTTTTTCACTCAGGGGGTGGTGAGTGCGTGGAATCGGCTGCCGTTGGTGCTGGTGGAGGTGAACTCGAGGTCTTTTAAGAAACTTCTGAATGAGTACGTGGGATTTAATGGGATTGAGGGTTACAGATAGGCCTGGTACATAGGGATATGATCAGTGCAACTTGCAGGCCGAAGGGCCTGTTTTTGCTGTAGTGTTCTATGTTCTATAAATCTATACATTCCTATCTTTCCACCTCTTCCAAGAAAAGATCACGGACCTGAACAACCCTTTCTCACTTTCCAGAGGTACTCCGAGAGATGTTGAAGTAAGTTAAAGTGATGTTACTCTGACTGGAAGAAGAGTCACATTCTGGACTCGAAACATTAACTCTGTTTTGCTCTCCATGGATGCTGCCAGACCTACTGAGTTTTTTTTCCAGAACTTTCCGTTAAACCCACGTGCTGCCCAGCCTCTCAGGTGGATACAGGCGATCCCATGGCTGCATTTTGAAGCAGAAACCCATGTGTCCTGGTCAATATTTATCCCTCGAGGAAGCATGGTGGCACACTGGTTAGCACTGCTGCCTCACAGAGACCAGGGACTCGGGATTGATTCCCGGCTTGGATCACTGTCTCTGTGGAATCTGCACATTTTCCCAATGTCTGCGTGGGTTTCCTCTGGGTGCCCTGATTTCCTCCCACATTTCAAAAGACGTGCAGTTATGTGAATTGGCCACGCTAAACTCTCCCTCAGTGTACCCAAACAGGCATCGGAGTGTGGCAACTAAGGGATTTTCACAGTAAGTTCATTGCAATGTTAATGTAAGCCTACTTGTGAGACTAATAAATAAACTTTAAAAAACAGCCAATAATACTAAAATACTTCCTATCTGGTCATTATCCTATTACTGTTTATGGGAACTTGCTGTGTGCAGTGTTGCTGCTGCATTTCTTGTATTATAAGAGTGGACCACATTTCTAAGATACTCAATTGCCTTTGGGTAATTCCTGTGGTTGTGGAAGTTGCTACAGAAATGCACGTGTTGGGTATTTCCAATATTTGCTGTTTTTATTTCAATTTGCCAGCCCTACCCCGCCTAACTTATCTGTGACTACGTTATTGTGAACCAGTGGAAGGATTTCTTGGGACATTGCCAAGATTAAATAAAGCTTCCGCCATGTCGGGATTGTTACACATGGTTTACAGGATGAAAGACGTTTTATTTTGGATGTTGTATCCTTGAGGGAATAACAGTGCTCCTGTGACTGGGGCATGTATGACTCTCCGTGTATGAATATATAGACCACTATTTCTTACAGGTTTTGAAATATGAATGAACTTAAAGCTGCCTTGCCTTAATGCAAACTCTTTTAAATTTTTAAACATGCAGAACAGCTATAACAGGATGGGAAAAAGGTTTAAATGGTTGTGAACACTTTGCCATTACTTTCTGCTGGTGGAGGATGTCAGGTTCTCATCCTGTCTCTTACATGTTAAGCCAGTCTGCCCACTTGGGAGGAAATGCAAGATCTCAGGACACTACTTGGCACTGCTGTCTCACAGTGCCAGCCTCTGGGTGCTCCAATTTCCTCCCACAGTCTCAAGATAGGCAGGTTAGGTGGATTGGCCATGATAAATTGCTCCTTAGTGTCAGGGAGAAAAGCTAAGATAAATGCTTAGGGTTACGGGGATAGAGCTTGGGTGGGATTGTGGTCGGTGCAGACTCGACGGGCCGAATGGCTTTCTCCTGCACTGTAAGATTCTATAATTCCATGAATAAGGAGAGGTTCTTAACTCATGTGAGAAGAAATTTTTGAGGTCACCTTAGAAGGAGCTCAGAAATGCATAAACTGAATGAATTTTAAACTGAGAGCAATGGGCTCAGAGTAAAACCAACACACGCTGAGAATGAGAACCTGAAACCAAGCAGAGCAGCTCAATCATTGAATATGATAAAATCCCGCGTGAGAGATTGGGTAAACAATCGTTGGGAAATAAAATTAATGCTGGAATAAATTCAGGAAGAGGCTGAAGATTGTAATCGTTGCAGAAAAAAAAACTCTTTTAACAGAGAGGAGCCCCTTAAAATTGTCTGTTGATCTAAAGGGACTTCAGATGAATATCGAGAGGAAGGAAAAAGTAACTGTGTGGAGGTGGAGTTGGAACTGGCTCAGAGTGGACTGGCAGAGGCAGAGTGTAACATTCCAGATGGAGGAGGTAAGGAGGATGGGTTGATGAAGAGAACGAAAGGAAGAGGCTGGTAAATGAAGCCACCCGCTTGTGCCAGAGAGTGCGAGAATACAGCAATTCAGGCGGAGAAGGAAACTGAGATCGTATATGAGAACAAGATTGCTGAAAAAGTCACACTAATACAATAATAACTAATAGCACAAGGATCAGTTTGATCGAATGCCCAATGGAAAGGAACCAGTAAAAAAATAAAGATTATTTTCACACGACCCAAGTATCAGAAATAGAGATCCGTGACCATTTCCTTCACAAGTAACAGACTGAGGTTGAGAATGAACTGGCAAGGGCGACATGGTGGCACAGTGATTAGCACCACTCCCTCACAGTGCCAGGGACCTGGGTTTGATTCCTGGCTAGGGTCACTGTCTGTGTGAAGTTTGCACATTCTCCCTGAGTTTGTGTGGGTTTCCTCTGAGTGCTCCAGTTTTTCCCCACAGTCCAAAGATGTGTGACCTAGGTTGATTGGACATGCTAAATTCTCCCTCAGTGTACCCGAACAGGTGCTGGAGTGTGGCGACTAGAGGGATTTTCACTATAATTTTTTTGCAGTGTTAATGTAAGTCTACTTGTAACATAATAAGGTGCTTGACAGAGAAAAGGGTCAATGGAGGATTGAAGAGTGGCACCATCCACACAGTACAGTATATAGTCCTTGGTCAGTGCAGAGTCTAGGACAGAACTCAGAAAGTAGCAAGCCAGTATGGAAGAGTCCCATACAAGACTGTATTTGGAACTGTGTTGAAACCTGCCAGTAAATGCAAGCTTCAAGAGCTCATCATTGAGAAATCGCTACATTGATTTACCAATGTCTAACTTGTCTGTATAATGTATATTAAGAATGTAAATTTGAGTAAATTGATTTTTGTATAAAAAATTCAAAGTGGGAGGGATGGAGTAATTGTACTGTTGGTCTCTTTACGACAGCACAGCAGCAGAGGGTCACCTGGCTTGAGGGACCAATGGAGATAGTGAGTGAGTGATCACCCCAGAGGTTGGAGTCCTCGCTCGTGCAGAATCATCGAGCAGCCATGTAATAGAACATAGAACATAGAACACTACAGCACAAACAGGCCCTTCGACGCACAAGTTGTGCCGATCATATCTATACCTACCAGGCCTTAGAACTATCTGTAACTCCCAATCCCATTAAACCCATGTACTCATCCAGAAGTCTCTTAAAAGACCCCAGCAAGTTCGCCTCTACCACCACTGATGGCAGCCGATTCCATTCACTCACAACCCTCTGAGTGAAAAACTTACCTCTAACATCTCCTCTGTACTTGTCCCCCAGCACCTTAAACCTGTGTCCTCTCGTAGCGACCATTTCAGCCCTGGGAAATAGTCTCCGAGAATCCACCCTATCTATTCCTCTCAACATTTTATAAACCTCTATTAGGACACATCTCAACCTTAGTCTCTCCAGGGAGAAGAGACCTAGCTCTCTCAACCTATCTTCATAGGGCATGCCCCCCAATCCAGGCAACATCTTTGTAAATCTCCTCTGCACCCTCTCAATAGCTTCCACGTCCTTCCTATAGTGAGGCGACCAGAACTGCGCACAGTACTCCAAGTGGGGTCTGACAAGGGTCTTATAATGTGGGTGTATGGACTGGGGCTCTGTCCCCAAGGCAGCCATGGACTGCAAATCCCTTAATAAAGTTTATTTATTATTAGTGTCACAAGTGTCACATTAACACTGCAATGAAATTACTGTGAAACCATCTCAGTAACCACACTCCAGCGTTTATTCGGTTTTACTGAGGGAGAATTTAGCACGGCCAATGCACCTAACCAGCATGTCTTTCGGACTGTGGGAGGAAATCGGAGCACCCGGAGGAAACCCATGTGGACATGGGAAGAGTATGCAGACTCTGTACAGACAGTAATCCAAGTTGGGAATCGAACCAGGTCCCTGTGAGGCTGTGGTGCTAACCACTGCACCACTATGCCACCAAGGTTTGGCTAGACTCTAGGAAACATTGTCAAAGAAGGGGAAGCGATAGAGGGATGGAAAAGTTTAGGGAGGGAACTTGAGATGGGACCGAGGCAGCTGAAGCCAATGGCCAAACAACAGGAATGTACTTCATTAGCTGTAAAAGTGCTTGTTCTGAAACTGTGAATGGCACTGCGGATTCACATCCTAACTGATATCGAAGCCTTTCTCAGAAAGGTTGGAAATGGGCTCACAGTGAGTGAACTAAAGATGAGTGTGTTTTCTGACAGGGTAAAAGACCTGAGCCCTGAGAATGATCAGAAGCAGAATGACTCACTCAGGAAATGCAAACTGAAGCCTGATGCAGCGAAAGATGCTAGAATTCTTTCGACAGATTACCTGTGAACCAACATCATGTTGATCAGGACATTAAGTTGATGACATGATTCAAGAGATTGTAAAAGTCATCAGGTAAGAATTCACTATCCTGCCTACCATGGAAATTGTAGCAAGTCGGGGGTGTGGGGCCCAGAGGACCACATAAGGATTTATTGACTTCAGGTGGCCTTCTCTGGTTTTGGGGTGAGTGCGACTGGAGAATCCCACCCATCATCTCTGCATTAAACTATAGGGTCAATGCCAACCCCCCCCACGAGACCCAATCAAAAGCAACTGAAATTGTTATTGTGTAAGATTAATGAATTCAGGTTGTATAAAGAGTGCAGATCCTTGTTCGCTCAGCCCAAATCTGATGGAAATGCTGTATGTCAGTGACACTGTCACTCTTTCTAACAGGTTTGCTGAGGCCCAGATTCCTCAGGACAAGGGTTTGCTCCAAACTGCAGTTAAGAGAGCAGTGGGAGCAGGTAGCCGTCGCAGTCATTATCTGCAATCCAGGTCAAAGCATCTAGACTGAACAAGCTGGTGTTAAAAGCAGTATTGTAGTAGCTACTCCAGCAGATATTAGTTACCCTCTGACTGACTGCCCTTGTATTCCGTTAACAGTTGATTTTGTGATTTGCACGTAGATATGACTTTATTCCCAAGATGGGAACAGGAAGGCTGCCTTTGTAAAACAAACAAGAATTGCTCAGGGCATCCTATAACAAGGCAGGACTTAGACAGGGGATAAAACTCCAAGCTCCAAAAACTTATGAACAAATTGCAGCATTCAATAACTTATTCCTATGATACTCCGACACTATTTAAACATGGTGCAGCTTGATAATACAAGTGACAAAGATATACAAACTCTACATTCAACAAACTGTCGAGTGGCAGTAAAACTCAGCCCAATATCTGAGAGGCAGAAGGATATAAAAATTGTCTGAACAGCACCAAACCATCCCGTACGATGTTAAACCAGCTCACACAGTATTAAACTAGTCGGCACAATGTTAAACCAGTCGGCACAATGTTAAACCACCCGCACAATGTTAAACCAGCCCGCACAATGTTAAACTAGCCTGCACAATGTGAAACCAGTCTGCACAATGTTAAACCAGTCTGCACAATGTTAAACTGGACTGCACAATGTTAAACCAGTCTGCACAATGTTAAACTGGACTGCACAGTGTTAAACCAACCTGTATTATGATAAATTGGACTGCACAATGTTAAACCAACCTGTATTATGATAAATCGGACTGCACAATGTTAAACCAACCTGTATTATGATAAACCGGACTGCACAATGTTAAACCAGCCCGCACAATATTAAACCAACTGATACAATGTTAAACGAGCTTGCACAATTTTAAGTTAGCCCGAACCTCTTAAAGACAAGGATGTAGCGAAAGAAGCGCTAATCAGAAGGAGAGAAGCTTTGGTTCAACATGTCAGAGAATCTGCTCCAAAATGAAGGCTTTGGTTCAAGAGGCCACAGGAGAAGAAGGCCCAGATTCCTCAGGACAAGGGCTTGCTCTAAACTGCAGTTAAGAGAACAGTGGGAGCAGTTAGCCGTCGCAGTCATTATCTGCAATCCAGCTCAAAGCATCTTGACTGAAGGAACTGGATGCTCCCACATGAGTAATAGGAGTTGGTGAATACATTTCTCCTCAAAATTCCCTTCCAAATGAACCACTACTCCCTGTATCATACTCACTGGAATATTCCATCAAACACAACTCATACCTCACTCACACAGCCTCACCCTCACACTCACACACGACATCCCTGCTGCTGACAGCACACTCACATCTTCCACACTGGGAGCTATGTGATTGTGATGGGTACATCACCCAATCATATTGCACCATAATCTCCAATACCTCCAATTGCAAGACAGGGTGATCTATAATGGGGAGGCAGTCACACCTAACCTCGTGCGAGATGGAGGGAAACTGCATGTCCTCTCCTCCATTGAGGAGATAGTACCAGCCACTGAGGTTGTGATAATGGTGAAGCTGAAACGATTGAGAATGGCAATCCATCTTCATAAAATACAGTTCACTCATCCCACAATCGCTATGGATTTACATGCTGTGGATGGTCTAAGAAACTTCTCCCTCCTTCTTTCATCCAAACCCTATCCTTGTCTCTTTATCAAAGAAGCAAATCAAATCATTTCTTTCAAATGATTTGATTTGATTGGATTCATTATTATCACGCGTTAGCATACAGTGAAAAGTATTGCTTCTTGCGTGTTACACAGACAGAGCATACCATTCATAGAGAAGGAAACGAGAGAGTGCAGAATGTAGTGTTACAGTCGTAGCTAGCACATAGAAAAAGATCAACTTAGTGCGAGGTGGCTCCATCCAGAAGTCCGATGGCAGCAGGGAAGAAGCTGTTTTTGAGTCGGTTGGCACATGTCCCCAGACTTTTGTATCTTTTCCCAACAGAAGAAGGTGGAAGGGAGAACGTCTGAGGTGCTTGGAGTCTATGGTTATGCCGGCTGCTTTTCCGAGGCAGCGGGAAGTGTAGGCAGAGTCAATAGATGGGAGGCCGGTTTGCGTGATGGATTGGGCTACATTCACAACCCTTTTCAGTTTCTTGCAATCTTGGACAAGGCAGGAGCCATACTGAGTAATGATATAACCAGAAAGAATGCCTTCTATGATGCATCTGTAAGAGTTGGTGAGAGTTTTGGCTAACACGCCAAATTTTCTTAATCTTTTAAGCGAGTAGAAAACAAGTTCTCTTGTGTTATAAAATGTGGAAAAAGAATCCATTACCTCACTGGTAAGATATGTATTTTGTGATGAACACGATGATGGTATTATATGATATGATTTCCAGAATTCTGTTGACAGTGTCCCTCATTATATTTTCTTGCCCTTAGATTGTTATCAATTGCAAATTTAATGATTTTGTTAAAATGCTTCTTCCAAGTAATTAGCCTGTATAAAATGCCAAGACTATTTTAACGAATCCTATGTGCCCAATTCAGAGCAGTTATACTATTCACCCACTAAAGAGAATATTGGTTTTTGTTGTTCTTATATACAGCTCAAAAATGTTGAAGCAGCTCTTTGCAAAGCTTACAATGGTGAGTCATTCCTATTATAGAATGTCTTCGATGGAGCAAAGATATTAATAATTGACAGTGTTCGGGCTGGCTGAGCTTAAATAAAGCAATGTTGCTGCAGGAATGCACTGCCAGCTGCTCTTTCATGTCGAATCTCTAAAGTAAATGTCATTGAAACATCTGACCTTTGGAGAAATCCAAGGAGATGCTCCGATACAGGAAGCAACTTGGGCCAAGAAGATGCACAACTCTATCAGTGGTCAAAGAGAGAATATCTCAGTGCCTGGCCTGATCCCACTCTTTCACACATAAACTGTCAGGTCACAATTCATTCCGCCCATTGCATTTTGTGGAGATATGGGATGGCAATGGGCTGGTGATATGATCGCTAGACTATTAATCCAGAAACTCAGCTAATGTTCCAGGGACCCGGGTTCAAATCCTGTCACAACAGATGGTGGAATTTGAATTCAATAAAAATATCTGGGGTTAAGAATCTACTGATGACCATGAAACCATTGTCGGAAAAACCCATCTGATTCACTAATATCCTTTAGGGAAGGAAATCTGCCATCCTTACCCAGTCTGGCCTACATGTGGCTCCAGAGCCACAGCACTGTAACTCGGGATGGGCAATAACTGCTGGCCACCCAGTGATGTTTATATCCCATGAATGAAAAATGCACTTGATTTCTTGTCCAGTTTAAAATCTTACAATTACTTAAATTTACCAGACATATGGATTTATCAATCAGACTGATTGGGGTTTTCAGGGAATAAAAATCTGTCCAAAACATCTGGAGAGAACAAATTCTGGTGACCTTGTGGTCATAAGAAAGTGAGCAAAAAGAAGCATTGAGTCAATATTAATGATTTGGATGAGTATTTAGGAGGCATGGTTAATACATTTGCTGATTACACCAAGATTGGCGGCGTGGACAAGTTAGGCTGAAGAGCCTGTTTCCATGTTGTAAACCACTATGACTCCCTGACTCTAATTAAAGAATGGTATATCCAAGATTTGAAACTACTTATAACTAAGAAGTAGCTACAAAGCTCAATGACTATGACAAAAGTATGTACTATTCATGCTATTTACTTGTGTTATTCCTGTTGAATAAATTTGTTCTGCGATTAAAGACTAAAGGATGGTTCGGTAGCACAGTATTTAGCACTGCTGCCTCACAGCACCAAGGACCTGGGTTCAATTCCCGGATTGGGTCAAAGTCCGAGTGGAGTGTACATTCTGCTTGGGTTTTCTCTGGGTGCTCTGGTTTCCTTCCACAGTCTGAAAGACATGCTGGTTAGATGCATTGGCAGGCTAAATTCATCCTCAGTGTATCCAAGCAGATACCAGGGTGTTGCAACTCGGGGAGTGTCACAGTAACTTTATTGCAGGGTTAACCTAAGCCTACGTATGACACTAATAAATAAACCATGGAGAATCATGGAGATATAGATAAAAGCAAAGTACTACAGATGCTGGAATCTGAAAGAGTTCTGATGAAGGATCATCTAGACTCGAAACATTAACCGGAATTTTACTGGGGAAGACAAAGCTTACAGAATGGACATCTCCATTGGCCTCCAAGCAAGGTTGTGAAACCTGCCCATTGGCTCTTTTCTCTCTCCATAGATGCTGTAAAACCTGTTAAGGTTTTCCAGCATTTCCTGTTTTTGTTGCATGGAGCTATAGGACTGGGCTGGCCATCCATAAAGAGGCTGTGTTTGCTTTCTTTGACTCAATATGAAACTTACCCCGAAATCGGAGTAAATCAAACCCTCCTGAGCACTTAAGCAAGGGCACAGAAGTCAAAAATTAAGGAGGGCAAAAAAGAGGACCAGAAGATAAGTGTATCCTGCCCAGTGCCGTGACCTAACCTTAACTAGAAGCTCTATTGCAATTCTAAGATCATTGGCTGCTGACAGCAATGGAAGATAAACATACCTTCAGAGCTTTATTCAGTGGCAAACATTTAGAACACATCCTAATTGAGAGTAGCATTAGGAAACATGACCTTATTTCACTCCATCACTTTCCTTTCAACATCAGACAAAGCAACTTGGTTATTTTTTTGTTTTGTGGTCATTACTGGGTTTGAGGCCACCTGATTATTTTATCTATTGAATTCAAAGATTGCACTGTCAGTCCACTGCTGCCTTTTATCATACAATCCCGACAGTGCAATTGTTGAACTTAAATGCACCATGATGTGGAGATGCCAGTGTTAGACTGGGGTGGGCACAGTAAGAAGTCTCGCAACACCAGGTTAAATTCCAACAGGTTTATTTGGAATCACGAGCTTTCGGAGCACTGCTCCTTCATCAGGTGAATGGAGAGGTGGGTTCACAAACGCAGCATATTTAGACAGAGACAAAATTGCAAGAAAATGCTTAGAATGCAAATCTTTACAGGTTATCAAGTCTTTACAGACAACGCGAGTGGAGAGAGGAATAATCACAGATTAAAAGATGTGAATTTTCTCAAGCCGGGACTTAGTAGGATTTTACAAGCTGAGGCGAAATGCTGGGGGTTACACACAATGCAACATGAACTCCAAGATCCTGGTTGAATCCGTCCTCATGTATGTGGAACTTGGCAATCAGTTTCTGCTCAGCGATTCTGCATTATCATATATCTTGAAGGCTGCCTTGGAGAACATTTACTCTAAGATTGGAGGCTGAATGCCCTTAACTGCTGAAATGTTCTCTAACAGGAAGGAAACACTCCTGCCTGGTGATTGTCGGACTGTGGGAGATAACCAGAGCACCCGGAGAAAAGACACAGGGAGAATATGCAAAATCCACATAGAGAGTGACCCAAGGCTGGAATCAAACCTGGGACCCTGGTGCTGAGAGGCAGCAGTGCTAACTACTGTGCCACCTTACCACCCTGTAAATTACTGCTGTAAATTACAAACCATCTTCCTGTGTGGCAATTAAATCCACCAGATTTACATTCTGATCAGAGCTAAGCCCCCCCACCGACCCCTTCAATTTCCTAAAATTTCTTACCTACCATTATTGTGGCATTTCTATCTTCACCTGGACTGCAGTGAGTCAAGGAGACAGCTCACTACCATCTTCTCAAGGCAACGAGGGATGAGTAATCAATGGAACCTTGCCAGCATCATCCTCAAGCAAGATGTAAGAGCCCTTTGTATTCAATGCCCAGTGCACATTCCTTGGCAAAGGTACTCATTCATCCTTGCTTTGATTTATGCGCGCTGGCATCTCTAATGAACCTTTTGCCAGCGCTGACCAAAGTGATGCTTCCATGACGAATTAAATAATACATGTTGATCAGAAAATTAGAAACTTTATGGATTGGATTGTTTGTTCAATCCAACGCACTCTGATGGCCTGCTTGTAATAAACGCTGGAAAAACACAATTAAATAAATCTTGTGTTTATTTACTGTTTGTAATATTGTTTACAGGTTGCCCACTGTGATTTAATGAACGCGTTGGAAATACAGACTTTAGCTCCTTGCTGTTCTCTTCTTCAAGAAATGATAATGAGCTGTGATATCAGCATTTAATGTCGCCTCCTGCTCTGGATGTAATCTAATATGGGGATTTGTCAGTCACCACACATGTTGTTCTGAGTGCAGCAGGGATAAGCAATTTAATGTGTTTAGCCTCTTGATTCACACAACCGATCATTTTGAAACACTGGGAATGATTTCCCTTCTTTTTGAAGCTAAGTGCCCACACTGGCATAAAACAGGAGTGTTTCCCGCTGGAGCTGGCAGTGTCTGCCGGCTGGGATTCGCTCACCTGAAAGATGGTAAGAAGGTCACTTTGAGTAACCTTCTGGTCAGATGCTTCATTGCTTCTTGGCCTTTTGGCTAAGATCAAGTGCTGTGTCAGCAGTCCTGCAATTGGTTGAAGTCATGAGGTTACACTGAGGCTTCATTTGAAGCAGTTTTAAAAGCAGCATCTAGACCTTTTGGCTAGGATGCAAATGAGAAGGTGTAATGCCTGCTCCAATCAGCTTGGATTGTGTAAATCTAGCCCAAGGCAGGGAGAGGCTTGCCTGTCTTGTCAGTTTGGACCCAGAATGTCTCACTTGCTGACACTTTGAATTGGAATTTGATTGGATTGAATTGGAAAAAAAAAACCTTCTGACCAGACCCACCATTTTTAAGGGGTCACCTAATCTCCGTGCTCAGAGACAGCTTCCCCCTCAAAAAATTATATAATGCCCCACGCCCACCACTGACCAGGGAAGCACCACTAATCCCTCACAAATAGAGGGACATCCGCCCCCTCCCTCCCCCCCTCCCCCCCAACACCCCCCACACACACCATGCAAGTATGAGAGAACCTGATTTGACCCTCCCCTCTCAGACATTCTACTCAGACCCGTTTCGTGATGTGGAGATGCCGGTGCTGGACTGGGGATGGGCACAGCAAATAGTCTCACAACACCAAGTTAAAGTCCAACACGTTTATTTGATTGCACGAGCTTTCAGAGCACCGCTCCTTCATCAGGTCAATGCTGCCTCTACAACTATAGCAAAGTATTCAGAGTGAATTTTTAAAAAACTTTTGGGATGTGAGCATCAGTGGTAAGATCATTTATTTCCTTTCCTTAATTGCCCTTTGTAGGATCTTTACAGTGCAGAAGATGGCCATTTGGCCCATCGGGTTTGCACCAACTTAGCATCTTACCCACGATCACATCCTCCTTGCCCGCTTGCCATGATCCTGTAACCCCTAATAAAAACTCACCTACACAACTTGGGCCACTAAGGAGAAATGTAGCATGGTCAATCCACCTAATGTCCCCACCGTTGAAGTGTGGGAGGGAACCGGAGCACCTGGAGGAAAAACCATGAAGACACAGGGAGAATGTACAAACTTTTACAGTCACCCAAGGCTGGAATCGAACACAGGTCCCAGGCGCTTTGAGGCAGCTGTGCTAACCATTGTGCCACCGAGTTGCAGTGAGCATGCCTCCTCTGTCTGTAGTGCAAGTGTGCCTGCAGCATATTTTTTGGAGCAGTTTGGCACAACTCAATGACTCACTCAGACATTTCAGAAGGCAGTTAAGACTCGACCACATTGTTGTGGGTATGGAGTCACATGGAGACCAGATTGGATAAGGACGGTGGATTTCAATTGATTAGAACCACAGCCACTCAGAAACAGCCCATATTATATGAAGGACAAAGGTAAGAGATGCTACCATGTTGAACTCAATGCCATAAATGATTCCTTTGTGATATTTCTCTCTCCCTCTCATTCTCTCCTCCCTCTGCCTTTTCTCTTCCTTTTGACAAAATCCATTCCCAATGGGATAAAAATATCCGGAATCCCTAAAGAGCTATTTTTTAATTCTTAACATTTTGCAATTTAATAAAATTGTGACCAGAAAAATACAGAAAACAAACGAGAGAATTTCTTCTCCTCGTACTGTACACCTTGTGCTACGATTGTGCTAATAAATATCCGAATGGTCATTAAAGAGAATTATGACAGGAATCAGAAGATGCTGATACAAAATCTCTCTTATGCTCAGCACACATTGCCTTGAGGCAATGGAAAACTAATTAACAAGGCTGGCATCCAGTTAGTTTTCTATAAGGTCATTTATCAATATCTTCTAGCAAGCAATTTACAAAGACATGACAACATAAATCACTAGAAAATACAATAAGACTCCAGGAAATACAATAAGATTCCAAACATAAATTCATGTATTTGTTTACTTAAAGGGACATCACTATAAATGTAATCTCGGAATAGTTTTGGTATAATCCTGAAATAGACCACTCAGCCTGACACTAGTTTATGTTAGTTGTCCTAATGCCGTGTGCCTGTCTCTGTATCCCTTTATTTATTTTTCTAACTTACTCTGAAGTGTTGATATGGGCTGGGAATTTCTTCACTGAAGTTCCTGCTTTGTCCGTCAGCCTAATGTCCACATCAAATCCCTTTCACATTCACACACAATGGAACGATGTTTCATCTTTATGAGTTGGGGGGGGGTGGAGGAGGGGGAGAGGCGGGGTGGTGGCTGTTGTTGGGGGAGCGGGGGAAGGAGTCAGGCCTGCTGCCACTGGAAACCTGGCCTCAGAGGTGAATCATAGAATTGTAGAGTCATCGAATCCTTACAGTACAGAAGGAGGCCATTTGGCCCATCGAGCCTGCAGCGACAACAATTCCCACCCCAGGCCTGTATCCACGTGTTTAACCTGTTAGTCCCCCTGACGCTAAGGGGCAATTTAGCATGGCCGATCAACCTAACCCGCACATCTTTGGAGTGTGGGAGAAAACCGGAGCTCCCCCGAAGGCAACCCACGCAGGCACGAGGAGAACATGCAGACTCCACACAGACAGTGGCCCGAGGCTGGAGCTGAACCTGGGTCCCTGGCACTAAGGGGCAGCAGTGTTAACCACTGTGCCACCAGTGGCTGAGTGCCCAAGGTAGGCTGGTTCACCTTGACTTTTTGGGATTGTGTCTCAGCTATTTACTTCTATTTTAGGCTGTAGCACTTACCCTTCACAACCCCAACTCCCCATGGTGCCTCCACACAAATTCATGTCAACTCAGCCCCTATGCATCTTCCATCTACTCTTACATCATCTATGCCTATTTTCATGTATATTAACCAATGTGCACACTGTGCATAACAAGTGTATCTAGTAGTCACTGTGACATGTATGGAACTGCTTAAAAAACATTCACTCAAAATTTTCTTCAACAAAGTTGCTGTTGAATTTCATTAAGAAAGACCCCAAATCAGCCCTTTAACCCTTACTGCTTATACCTGCCCCCCACTCCCATCCATACAAACCTATGTCAGCTCATGACCCCTATCCACCTTCCACTACTACAGAAACTGATCAATGTTCATTTCCACTAAAGTCTATGCTTTTTGCAAAGTAGAATCCCCCAGCCGACTAAACCGGTGGAAGTAACTAACTATCAGCTTAGTTGTTTCGCTGTGAACCATTACCAGGGCTGGAATTCGCCCATCTTGCCCGCCTAGCTACCGCTTCCAGCCAGGACGGAGAATTTGGTGCTCAACCAATCTCCATGCACGGCAGCCACGGGCAAGGTCAGAGAATTCTGGCCCAGCTCTTCAATATCTGCTGGTTCGTGTGGGAAGCAAAAACTCAATCTCTTTGTTGCCAAAACCCAAGCGAAACAAGAAAAGGACAATACAGTATGGAGCCACTCAGCTGACCATTGAGATTAATGGATTGAATGACAAGGCAAACCTGTAGGAAACAGCCACACAGGATAATTATGGAAATATACAAGATACTGAGCGGATTAGTCAGATCATTTTGAAGCACAACTTCAAGGTATTCTGGGATATGAGAACAAAGAGTTAAAATTAATGACAATTTAGCATAAATATGAAGAGGATCTTCTTACAAACATGACCATAACTTGAAACAATAACCAGTTAGGGCAGTGGATAATTTAACCTTGGATTTAATGAGGTGCCGGTTAGACAATGCAATAGAAAACAATGTACATTTTCCTTTGTTCTGGGTAATGAGATAAGCGAATTGCCTCAACTCACTCCCTTGTGATACGTTACAAAGGGGCCAGATTAAATTTATTTTAAGTATTCCAATATTCCATCTTCCATCATCTACGTCTCAACTTTCAGCTCGGAGTATAGACAAGCCTGACTTCGCTGTATTTCTCTCTTCTTTGGGACTTGTCTAAAGAGTAAGAAATGATTACTTCAACATTCCACTTGCAACAAGCTCATAAAGCTGTTTGCATAGACAAGTGGGATATATGTCAACTTCACTTAGTTTAATTTCTGCTGAAAGCCACAAAGCAACTACAGTTTTATTTCAGAGAAATGTTTGACTCTTCCAGGGATACTGCTGTTCAGCTGTAAGATTCAAAGATACATAATTGTCAGGTACACGGTATCGAGCCATCCTCCCCAAAGCCCATTGCTGTTTAAGAGAGAGGTAAAGCGTGGGGTGCCAAGGAATTGGAAAATTAATATTGCTGCTTTAGAATTGGCAAATGAGAGTGATATTCTGCTAACAGCTACGTGACTTGGCTCTTTAATTTATTCAAATAATATGTTGCAACTTCCTACAGGTCTGCTGGCCGTACATCATGCCAGGGAGTCAATCTGTCCAAACTGTGGGAATTTGGGGGTGAAAGTTGTCCCCAAAGTGATCTCAAAATGGGTGAATCAGCCTTTTATACCCCTTCAAAATGCTGGTGAAGTGAAGGCAGCAGCGAATGTCGAGGGTCATTGACACATATGCTGTCCTTCTTCAGATGAGTAATCAATGTTCCCTCTGTATTCCCAGTGATGAAGGGGCAGTGCTCCGAAAGCTCGTGCTATCAAATAAGCCTGTTGGATTTTAGTCTGGCAATGGGAGATTTCTTACTATACCCACCCCAGTCCAATGCTGGCATCTCCACCTCTGCATTCCTTGTAATACACTGATTCTATGTTCCTTCTCCTGCAGGTTGACCAGTAGAACAGGCTGGATCGACCTTACACCCCCTAGACCCACCGGACCCCAGCAGCTCAGTGGGGGAGTTTTCCAACCCAACTGTTGAAGGGATGTCACAGCTGTCACCCAGACCCAGCACCAACCCAGATATTCACGCCTCGGTGGGTTCCCTCTGTAGGTCAGTCTCTGGTGAGCACCTCACAGCTGAAGATCCATAGTAGGCAAAGGCAGGGACATCCCAGAGAACCGGCACTCAGAGGGATGCCGGAATCCAGGACTCTGCTGAGCCCCAGGCTGATGATGTGACCCTGGGCCCAGTCATCCCACAGCTCCTGCAGCTGAGTGAGTATGAGGAAGGGATGAAAGCATCTCTCCTTGGAATGCCAGGTTGAATGGAAGAACCCACTATCCGAATATATAGTTCCATCATTACAGTGCACCAAGGCCGACAAGGTGACATCTTTGTGCGGGATAAGCAATCCACGATAGGAGATGCCCGCATCAGGGCTCAGCTCATGTCCCCCATATCAGAGGGCATGAACTCCCTGTGCGGGCACCGATGGGAACCCACAAGTGTTAGCGCCGCAGGATTCTCCCACAGAGTCTGGCCAATAGCTTCAGTGCCTTGCCCAGGGCGCCAGGCAACAGTGTGGAAGCAGACAGCTGGCACCACATCACTGGTGAGATATTAGTTCCTCATGAGGGGAGAGCTGGTCACTCCCCAGTCCGATTCTTCCCCAAAGCGGGATGGGATGAGGCCACTCCCAGCACGTCAGCCCAGCCTGACCACTGCCTGGGCATCAGCCGTCTCCTCCTCTGCGTGGTCACCTTCATCATCCCCCTCAACACCCTCCTCATCCAAGGACACGTGGCCTGTATCTCCTCCAGGTCCGAGAGATCTTCCTTCTGCAGCACCAAGTTGTGGAGAGCACAGCAGATTAGAATGATGCAGGAGATGCTCTGGGGGCTGGATTGTAGCCCTTCCTCCCAGCCCTACTCCTGACCAATCCAGGCACTGGAACCGCATCTTCTGCAGTCCAATCACCAGCTTGACTAGCTGTGCATTGCAGCATGAGCCTTGTTGTAATCCGTTTCCTCTGCTGTTTGCGGTCTCTGCAATGATACGATCAGTAAGAGGTCTGACAACACCAATTTTAAATCCAACCGATTTATTTGATAGTAAACCTGCTAGCTTTCGGCGTTTGTGCCTTTGTCAGACGAATGAGGTGTTCTGGTCTCCAAAAGCACACATATCAGCACAGGCAGTTTACAGATTGCTGATTAGAATGCGAATCCTTACACCTAACCTGCTATTCAAGTGTTAAAGTGGCTAACAATGTGAGTGGAAGGAGCACTGAGCACAGGTTAGAGAGATGTGTATTGTGTCCAGACAGCACAGTAAGTGAGGTTTTTTGCTAACCAGGCAAGTCATGGGGGTTACAGATAGTGTGACATGAAGCCAAGATCCCTGTTAAGACCGTCCTCATGTGTGCGGAACTTGACTATCAGTCTCTGCTCAGTGGCTCTGCGCTGTCATGTGTCATGAAGGCTCCCTTGAAGAACATTTACCCGAAGGTCAGAGGCTGATACGATCAGCCACACCCTGAGTGGCTTCACCGCTTATCCCTGTGGAGCTGCAGCTCTCCCTCAAAGATGGCTGGGATCTGGGGGCTATCCAAGAGTAGCTGAAATGGACATTTCCAGGGAAATGGGCACAGACCTGCATGAAGTGCACCATATGGTCACAGACAAGCTGCACATTGAGGGAGGATTATGAATGACACCACATGGCACCCTGGAATGCATAGGACCAAGTGGGTGCAGTCAATCTAACCTTGCACCTGGGGCACACCTACTAATTGGGCAAAGTCCATGGCTCTGGAATCTTGGGTCTCCTGGTCCAAGTCCAAGTTGATTTTTATCTGAGACTCTCGCATGAAGAGCATCTGTAACCTCCCGAGTGTATTTGTATGTGGCTGACGGGGAGATGCCACAAGGTCACCCTTGCGGCCCTGGAATGAGCCATTCACATAGAAATTCAGAGTGGCTGTGAGTTTAATGGGTGTCTTCCCATTCCATGTGATACCAGCTGTTGCAGGTCTGGTGGTCCACTGTCCCCTGGATAGATGCAAGCTCTACGATTCTCAAATCTCCAACATTTGAAGATAAGATGATCGACGTTGGAATATTCTCGGCCGGTATCTATGCTCTAGTAATGCTGCTCCTGACACAGTGATGCCCAGCCTCACCCTCCTCCACAAGGCCCTGATCCTGGCCTGGTGCCGTGGCACATTGGTGTCACTGCCGCTGCTCCATGCCAATAAGTAGGATTGCCAACTGGACAGTCTCCATAATCCTCCAGACCAGGCCCCATGGAAAGGTGGAAACCACAGAGAGCTGTAACGATTCCTGAGAGAGTCCTGACCCTCGTCCCTCAATTCCTCCGGGATTACCACCCAATGGCAGCACACTCAGTCAACACCATTGCCCACCTCCTCTGCTCAGACACATCTCTACATTGCTTGCTGTCAATTCCAACAGAATGCAGTGTGTGGACCCACCAAGATCTCAGTGGCAATAAACACCCGCAATCCACAGCCCACCAGAGAAACCTGGCATCACATTAGTGGGCAATCGAGTGGCAGCGTGTGGCCGATGTTTGCATCCTTTGATGCTCCTGTCATGACCTTGGTTGGAGTGTCTGATGATAGACATCACCATCATGCCTTGCATAGGGGGCACATCAGTGTTATCTGTGTGATGTTGCTGCCTCATTGGGAATGACAGCTCTCTCCCACTCAGACTGTTACAGTGACAACCCACCCATTCAGCTGCCTGATCTTCCATCCTACCAACTGCCCAACCCATCCCAGCTCCCTGCACAGTTACAGACACCTACTATCACTGAAGATAGTCAATTTAATTTTCCCCTTTTATTTACCCCCATGATCATTGCAGTCGCCCTCTCCCAGCTGCTCCCCATTCTCTTTCACCCTGTGTTATTAATAGCCCCTCCAGTCCTACATTCACCTCCTTCTTGTAATCCTCCCATGGGAAATTTCTACCAATCATTTTCAGCAGGTAATCAAACTTATTGAGGAAAAGGCAGAATGGTTTATAATTGCAGCATTTATAATTCTAACTACACTGAAGAATTCTAGGAGCTCAATCTAAATTTACCCCAGCCTTGGTCGACCTTGTTGTGAAGGACCCCTGTACTGCCTAACCCAGGACATTATACTGATCAGACTCGGTGACACAGGAGGGTCTGTGAGTCTAGCAGCAAGGTGCTATCCATGAAGACCAGCTTGGCATAGAGATGGCAGGCAGGAAACAGTGTGTGCCTGCAGAGTGAACAATGCACTAGATAGTGAGCACTACAATAGAAGGTTAAAAGTTTTAAAGTTCATTTATTAACCCTGAGTCCACTTACATTAACACTGCAATAAGTTACTGTGAAAATCCCCTAATCGCCACACCTATTTGGGTGCACTGATGGAGAATTTAGCATGGCCAATGTGCCTAAGTAGCATGTCGTTCAGATTATGGGAGGAAACCGGAGCATCCAGAGGAAACCCACGCAGACATGGGGAGAACATGCAAACTCCACACAGACAGTGACCCAAGCCGGAGGTCGAACCCAGGTCCCTGGCGCTGTGAGGTAGCGGTGCTAACCTCTGTGCCACCGTGTTTGTTGTACTTATCCTGAAGTCTCTGGTGAACTGAGGACCACCTTGTGATGACTTCAGCCAGACCCAGGACATTGGCCTCTTGGAATATGAGCTCTCTGATAGAAGTAATGATTGTCTGCTCAATCAGGGAGCCTCACCTGATCGTAAATATGAGAGTGTCAAGTCCACTGGCACTCCTGATTCGAACTCTGTACCTGAAGCACTCTAAGAAGTGGAACAGAATTTGTAAATAAAGAGAATCTGGTGACGGGGCACTGGCCTCTGAGGAGTTATTTCACATCCTGTACACTGCAGTTTTTAGCTTTCGGACAGACGTATTTTCCTGCTGGTGTGAATGCAGGATTGAAAGGCCTGACAGGATGCTGGTGGGCAGCTGTTTTAATGAGCATGAGAAACGATAAGGATAAATCTGGAATGTGTGGGACTCAGAGACTCACAGAGATGTTTGAGAGGAGATGTAATCCTGATTTTAAAATGTTGCAAGAAGTGGAAATTTTGAATGTATGTCGGCTATGTAAGTAGGCCTAAAGTATGAAAGAGTAGAAAGAATCAGCTCACAAGCAAAGAATGTTCCAGCAATATCAGTTAGCATGGTGATAGGTCCTGACTGGAACTCTCCCAGTATTCTATGTTGAGTATCGCAACATTTTTGAAGACATCAGGTATTGATTCGGATTGGATGGTTGGGATGGAGTGAATGGGATAGGATGGAATGGGATGGTGTGGGATGGTGTGGGATGGGGTGAGGTGGGATGGGATGGGGTGGGATGGGGTAGGGTGGGATGATGGGATGGGATGGGGTGGGATGGGATGGGATGGAATGGAATGGGATGGGATGGGGTATAATGGGGTGGGATGCGATGGGATGGGATGGGAGGGATGGGATGGAATGAGGTGAAACTCTCGGGGTCTGGGTCCATAGGACTCTTAAATCGGCCTCGCAGGAGGAGGAAGTGGTCAAGAAGGCGTACGATGTACTGGCCTTCATTAATCGAGGAATAGAGTTCAGGAGTCAGGAGGTAATGATGCAGCTCTATAAGACTCTTGTCAGACCCCAGTTGGAGTATTGTGTGCAGTTCTGGTCGCCTCATTATCGGAAGGATGTAGAGGCTATTGAGAGAGTTCAGAGGAGATTTACAAGGATGCTGCCTGGATTGGGAGGCAGGCCTTATGAAGATAGGTTGAGGGAGCTGGGACTCTTCTCACTGGAGAGAAGTAGGTTGAGAGGCGACCTGATAGAGGTTTATAAAATGTTGAAAGGAATAGATAGGGTGGTCTCTCAGAGACTATTTCCCCGAGCTGAAATGGTCACTACGAGAGGACACAGATTTAAGGTGCAGGGAAGCAAATACAAAGGAGATGTCAGGGGTAGGGTTTTCACTCAGAGGGTGGTGAGTGAATGGAACCGACTGCCGTCGGAGGTTGTTGAGGCAAACTCACTGGGGTCTCTTAAGAGACTTCTGGATGAGTATATGGAAAAGAATAGGATAGGGAGTTATAGATAGGTCTGTGGATTGGTAGATGTGATCGGTGCAACTCGTGGGCTGAAGGGCCTGTTTGTGCTGTATTGTTCTATGTTCTATGTAATGGGGTGGGGACATTCCACTGGATTTTCCACCCACTGCTATTCCTGCCATTCCCACCCTTTGAAAATGAGGGCCTCGGAGTGTGTGAATGGTAAAACCTCAGAATAAAAGGATTGCAAATATCTAAAACAAAATGCTTTCATCTGACTGTAACATTCTCATAGTATTGGAGAGGTAAACCTTGTAGGTTAGGGAAACTTCAGATAATCAGGGATTTAAGTCACTAATAAAATACTAGCAATAAATGATGTTCCGCTGCTGATGGATATGAGATTGTAGTATGAGGTCAAGTTCTGCATCACCACAATGGTGATCTCTGTCCTCACTGGTGTGCTCTGCATTTGTCAGGATGAAGGTCTCTGCTATCCCTCCCCCAATCTGGATCCACTCTTGCTTGGTTTGTGCAAGTTTGACCTGTTTGCTGACAAGAGAAGGCAATGTGGTGAGAGGGGATGGTGGAGATTGGGTGAAATGCATCTTCAATGGAGGCCGTTCGGCCTGACTTCTCAGCCTTTTGGCTAAGATCAAGTGTGGTATCCACATGCTGTAGTTGGTTGAAGTCATTAGCTTATGTTTTAGCTTCATTTGAAGCAATTTTTAAAAGCAGCATCTCGGCCTTCTGGCTAAGATGCAAATGAGATCAAGCCTTGGGGGAGGAGCAATGCCTACTCTAATCAGCTTGGATCATGTAGATCAAGCCCAAGGCAGGAGGTGAGAGCCCTGTCTTGTCAGCTTGGATTGGGAATGTCCCAACTTGTTGAGACTCTGAATTGGATTTGATTTGATTGGATTGAATTGGAATAAAGTATATAAAAAAAAATCAAGGACTGCACTCAGATAGAACGTTCTTCCCAGGCCCTTTTCCCCACCCTCTCCTTGTAATCCCACACATTTACTGTGACTGATTCATTTAACATATACATCTTGGACATTAAGGGACATTAGCATGGCCAATCCACCTAACCCCCTGAGAGGAAACCGGAGCACCCGGAGGAAACCCATGCAGACACAAGGAGAATGTGCAAACTCCACACAGACAGTGACCCGAGACTGGAATTGAGCCCAATTGAGACAGCGGTGCTAATCACTCTGTCCCAATGCTGCCTGGAATTGATATTGGAGTTAGAGCAACATGATAGAGGGGATAGTGATGCTGTGAAAGTCCTGCTGAGAGAGAAGTGTCTCTGTGGTTGAATGTGCGAGATCCATGAAGACAGTGGCTGTTTTGAGTACAGGGTGCCAGTTTGACAGGAGAGGGAGCTGAGAGAGGACTTACCCTGGTGGAGTGGGTGAAATCATTCACCCACTTCCTGCACTGCATGGCGCTTCATGGTAGGGGGGCGGGGGATATGAAAACCATGCTGACCTCTTGGGCACTGGCCTCCCAGGATAGAGAGGTGAAATTGGTGTGCTTCTTTGAGCCATCCCTGGGATAAAGCACATGATGGTGGGCCCAGAATCTTCAACTTCAACTTGAGGGCCCTGGTGCTAAAAGTTGGTGGTTATGGGTGGCACAGTGATTAGTATTGCTGCCTCACAGCATCAGAGACTAGACTCAATTCCTGTCTTGGGTCACTGTGTGCTCAGAGTCTGCATGTTCTTCTCATCTCTGCATGGGTTTCCTCTGGTTTCCTCTCACAGCCCATAAGACATGCTGCTTAGGTGGATTGACCATGATAAGTTCTCCCCCGAACAGGCGCTGGAGTGTGGCGACTGGCGGATTTTCACAGTAACTTCATTGCAGTGTTAATGTAAGCCTACTTGTGACACTAATAAATAAGCTTAAACTTGAGGCTGCAACTTATTCCCTCTGGGTTGCTGACATCCTACAAAGTCAGGTGGAGGCAAGTGGACTGGAGATAGTGAGATGAGTGTGCTGGACTGGTGTATAACTAGGGCACCAGAGCCTTTGAACCTGCCAGCTGTTGGCAAATGGACGAATCAGCTGCTGGCTCAACAGGATAGTCAGAGGGGAACTTGGTCATGCATAATTAATGAGCGCAGAATCTGGCGCGGGATCCCACCATTCTGAGCAGTAGGAAAGGCACCACCACACTTAACCTCAAAAATGGAGAACTCCACCATTAGGAATTGAAAGCTTAGCAAAGAGTATTGGATGGGACAGAGCAAGACTCAATAAAAGCTCGATAGGACTAGGATTCATTCATTGGTAGAACAGGTTCAAGTGATCAGTGCTCCTACTAATCGAAACTTCCCATAACAAGGTTATTTGAGATAAGGTGCATGATGCACAACCTGACTCCAGATCATGGTGATAAACAGCACTGCTCTGTCAGAATTTATTTGCAATTTGGACTTGTTCATCACATAAATTAAGCTTAAATACAAGCCATTAAGCAAGTAGACTGTTCCCCAGTAGAGAAGGAGCAATGATGAGGAAGGGAGGGTGTTAAATTCAGCTGCCTTCATTGTGAGTGGCACAGTTGATAGCACTGATGCCTCACAGCACCAGGGACCCGGGTTCCGTTCCTGACTTGGGTCAATGTCTGTGCGAAATCTGCGCTTTCTCCCTGTCTCTTGCGTGGGTTTCGTCTGAGTGCTCCGGTTTCCTCTCACGGTCCATAAGAGGTGCTGGTTAGGTGCATTGGCCAGGCTAAATTCTCCCTCAATGTGCCCAAGCAGGCGTCAGAGTGTGGTGACTCCATTGCAGTGTTAATGTAAGCCAAATTGTGACTCTAATAAATAAACTTTAACCTTAAAACTGAGTCTAGCAGTCAATGGCTTGATCTGCGCGCAGAAGCCATAGATAACTGACACACATTATAAACGAAGTGTGTTGGCGATGGAAACTTGATCAGATTATTACTGTGAGAAATGATTATTTGTTGTGTTTCTAACACAAGAAAGAGAGCACCGACTTATATATATCTCTCTAACACAGCTGTGAGCCATTGGCAGCATTCTGTTCCCCCAATCCAAGATGCAGGGTGCAAATCTCACCTCAGTCAGCCTGGCCATCCTGTTTTCTGTGGAATCTTGCTGTGTGTAAATTTGGTTGGCCCTGTTAGCCTACAAAACGTGCGTGACTTCAGAAATAATTAATTGGCGTGTTGAGACACCCTGAGGTTGTGAACACTTTTTCTAATATTGCTCCTCTTTGTTCTTCCCAGTATCTTCATTAAAAATTGATATGAAAAGATTAAATATAGCAACATTTTATGATGTGTAACAGCTGGAGTTTTGTAAGGGCGCATTGGTGAGAAATGAGTCGAACTGCCTCAAGATCTAGCTGACGTCTTTCATTCCAGTTGTTTGAACTGACCTTCAAGAACCGAAGGTCAAAGGTCATCCAATTAGTTTGAGAAGCCTTGCTTGCCCAACTCTTGATTTGAGATTTCCGAGCAGCGTAATTAGATCTCGCCGCGCCATGCCTTATAGGAGAGAATTGATCCGTGTCCAGATGAGAGGTGATTTTAGCTACTAAACCCATTCTCATTGATCTGTTCAGCCTAATGAGGAATTGGAGCAGAATGTTTCAGAAACAGCAACTGAGCTAACAGGAGAGAGGAAGCCTCTGGAAATCACTCTCGCTATCAAAATTAGATTGTTGCTAATTAAATCTCTAGGCCGAGATTTTCCTCTGATGTACTGCACTGCCCCGAGGTGAGAGGGGTTAAAGCAGGGTGAAATGGGAGGACTTGTGTATCACGAGTCATGTTCAGCACTAACTCCACACATCGCTTAGGCACACGTCAGGAAGAGCGGGGACAGCCAGCTTGGAAACCTCTTCCGATTTCCCAACTTTCTAATCAGAAGCCAGGAAACTCCCGGTCATTCGAGCTGGAGCGCGAGACGATGCCCCCTTTTGGAGGGAGGAGGGTTGTTCAGTGGGCACCTCCCCTTCTCCTCAGTTCCAACCCAGTGTCTGGCTGGAAGGGGCTGAAGGTTTTGAAGAGGATTGTGCTCTGGGTGGAATGGTCACAATATGGAACTGTTTGAAAGGTCAGGCCTCACTGACACAACAGCAGGGAGCAATGAAACTGGATCGGCCACCTTAACATTTACCCTCTGGCTGAGATTTTTGTGTGCATTCCTGGGATAAAGATATCGCTGGCTACACCAACATTTATTGCCCATTCCTAATATCCCTTGAGAAGATGATGGTGTCCCTGTTGTAGGTGCACCCGCAGTGCTGTTAACGATGGAATTCCAGGATTTTGAACCAGCGACAGTGGAAGGAACGATGCTCTATTTCCAAATCAGGGTATCTTCTCTCTTGCCCAACTAGATACTGGTTGTGTGTTTGGAAAGTGCTGTCTAAGGAGCCTTGGTGATTGCTGCAACGCATTTTGTAGATGGTACACACTGCTGCTTCTGAGCATTGTTGGCAGAAAGAGTGAATGTTGTGGATAGGGTGCCACTCAAGCGGGCTGATTTGCCTTGGATTGTATCAAACATCTTGCATGTTGTTGGGAACTGCACTCATCCACGCAAGTGGAGAATATTCCATCACGCTCCTGGTTTGTGTCTTGTAGACAGTATGTGGAGATGCCGGCATTGTAGAAGCAGACAGTCTTTGGGAAGTCAGGAGGTGGATCACATGGGAGCAGAGGGACATGGGAATTAGGAGCAGAAGTAGGCAATTCGACTCTTCAAGCCTGCTCCGTTATTGTATCAGATCACGACTGATCTCTCCCTGGTCACAAATCCCCCTCCCCAACTGTTCCCTATATTCCTTTAACTTGTTTCAAAAATCCGAAATATATCTACCTCCTTCTCGAAACCATTTAATGACTCACACTGAATTATTTGCCGCAGAATTCCCAGCCTCTGCACCACCCTTGTAATCACACTATTTATATAACTAATTTAGTTCAGTTTCTGGTCCATGGTAACTCCCAGCATAGTGATAGTGGGGGATTCAGCGGTGATAATGCCATTGAATGTCAAGGGGCAATGGTTAGATCCTCTTTGATTGCAGGTAGTCATTACCTGGCACCTGTATAGTTTGAATATTACTCGCCTCTTGTCAGCACAGATTTGGATATTGTCCAGGTCTTGCTGCATTTGGACATGAACTGTTTCAGTATCTAAGAAGTTTGAATGGTGCTGAATGTTGTGCAATCATCAGCGAATATTTCCACTGCTGCTTCGAGCCACCCTGTTAATGAAGGTAGATGGTGATCGTGTTCCATTCAGAGCAGGTAAGACTCTCTCAGCGTGGGTGAAAATAACACTGAACTTCTAACTCCTTCCTCAAATTCATGTTGCATTGTCCACTGAGATTTATTTATTGCGTATAGAATCATAGAAAGAATCCCTACAGTGCAGAAGTAGGCCATTCGGCCCATCGAGTCTGCACCGACAACAATCCCATCCACACCCTATCCCTGTAAACCCATATATTTACCTGCTAATCCCCTCCGACACTAAGAATCAATTTAGCATGGCCAATCAACCTAACTGCACACATTTGGATTGTGGGAGGAAACCGGAGAACCTGGAGTAAACCCACACAGACATGGGAAGAATGTGCAAACTCCACACAGACAGTGACCCAAGCCGGGAATGAACTGAGTCCCTGGTGCTGTGAGGCAGCAGCGCCAACCACTGTGACACCATAAGGATATAAATCTCCAGGATCTGATAGCCTGCTCATTAAAGTTCAAAAAGAAATAGTTACAGAAATAATGGATTTGTTCATTCTAATTTTCCAGAATTCCTTCGTCTCTGGAACAGTCCCATTCAATGGAAAGCTGGCAAAGGTTACACCACTTTTCAAGAAAGAGGTAGAGAGAGAAAACAGTAGACAACAGGCCTGTTAGTCGAACACCAGTTTCTGAGCAAATGAGAGAACCCATGATTAAAAAAGTCTTAACAATACACTTAGAAAAACACAGACCATGATTTTACCAGCTTAACCTGTCCATCAATGGGTAGAGTGAGCTGGCAAAATCACATGAGAATCAAGAAATCAGGATTGTGCCTGACTTCTCAGCTTTTGTGATCTTACCAGCATTGGATTTCCGACACGGTCAGCCTCATGCCCATATCCAGCGGAAGACTGAATATATTATGTAAATTTATTTAAGTGCTTATTTGCTTGTGTTTAGCAAGCTTGAGGCTCAATTGTCTGGGCTCACTTGCCTTTGTGGCCTCTTCGGGAGAGGGTTTTTCCAGCGAGGAAAACATCTGCTCTCTATAAATGGACAACAGCTGTATTGCCCTCACTAGTAGAACCAGAGGCCACTGAGGCCCCTGCCCCCCGGGGAGGGTGAGGGCAAGGTGGGGATGCTGCATGGACAGTGCTAGCCTGGTAGTGCCAGCCTGGCACTTTGGCACTGCCCAACAGGCATTGGCTTAGTTGGTAGCACTTCCTACCTCTGAGTCACATGACTCTAAGTCCAACAAACCACCCCTCCCCCCCAACCTCGTCTTCAGAGTGGAAATCAGGATTGATGTTCCTGTATAGTGTTGAGGGAGAAATGTGTAGATGCTAGCCTTCAGATAAGACATGAAGCTGAGGTCCCACATCCAGAATTTCCTGGTGCGCTTTGTTTTCCTGCCTCAGGATAATTTTTAAGGTGGCAACTCAAGTGTTATGATGGCTACTTGCCCACCAGCAGTTGACAACTTCTTTGAATAATTAAAAGGCCTATTTTTATTTCATAACAATTTTGTTTCGTAACATCAAAACTGCATAAAACACATTCCAAAACGGAGTTCAGCAACTGATAAAATGAATGAGTATTCCCTGAAACATGGAAGCTTGGAAATCTTTAATTAATTACTGAGGAAGCTAAAATTCATTCACAACCACCAGTCGCCGTGGTTTCGCCGCTCTTTAATTAAGGGTGTGGCTTGGACTTTGTTTTCATTTTCCTCTGCTTGTGTTTTAGTCTGTGTATCTGTTCCTTCTGCCACTTAGCCTTATGGTTTGTAATCTAAGCAGCTCCCACTATTAAGGCCAATAGCTTTCTCCTGTGTCCTAGTAAGCCAGGTCACTCACCTGCTAAAGCACAAACCAATGCTCTGGGCTCCTTGGCTTGCATCCCACTCTGGTAGATGGTAAAATTATCCTGTGGCAAACCTGGGTGAGCTGGAAACAGATATCGGCTGGAATTCTCCAGCCGTTCAAAAGTGCCAGCGAGAATGGAGAATTTGGTAAATCTCTGTTCACTGCAGCGGGACTGGAGAATCCCAGCTGTG
Source organism: Sphyrna mokarran (assembly GCA_024679065.1). Lineage (NCBI taxonomy): Eukaryota > Metazoa > Chordata > Chondrichthyes > Carcharhiniformes > Carcharhinidae > Sphyrna > Sphyrna mokarran. The sequence goes on from JAGIQG010000027.1 coordinate 34,654,725, forward strand.
GGTGTGGTTGAGAACCTGGCTCATAATTTCAGTGCACTGGCCTGCTACAACAATCATAGCACCACAGGTACATGGTGGGCAGACCAGGAGATCAGTACTTCAGGAGTCTCCGTTCTACCGACCCCTCCCCATCCCACCACGTAGCTGCCATAACTACACAGTCATCGCTTTGCCCATAAGCCACCCTGTGAGGGAATGCCAGTGGCTTTTTATTTTTCAAAGTCTTATAAAATGCAATGAGAAGGCACCTCACCTTGACACTATTTTCTCTCTCTCTCATTCTCTTTCTCTCATCATCCTCTCTCTTTCTCATTTTCTCCCCCTCTTTTTCTTTCTCTCTGTCTCATTCTCTCTCTCATCCTCTCTCACTCTCGCATCCTTTCTCTCTCTCTTTCTCCTCATCCTCTCTCTCTCGTCCTCTCTTCCTCTCTCTCTCTCTCTCTTCTCTCTCTCACACTCTCACTTTCTCTCTCTCTTTTACCTGCGTCTGCAAGCTGCATCTTCTTCCATGCTCAAAGTTTGCCCGTTGGGTCCTCAGATCCAGAGATCATCCGTCATCCTTGGTTGGGTAGAGAGCTACACCCTATGCTGATGCTGCGAGGTCGAGACATGGAAGTTATCCTGAAGTTATCCAAATCCAGAAATGAAAACCGGGTCCACTCTATTGGGTCAGGTGCTGAAACTGGACCCTGCTTGCCTGTACAGGCAGTTGCAATGATAAATTGAGCAGGAAAGAATCAAGACTTCTAACATTTTGTTAAGTCCTCATTCTTGTTTCAAAATGCTTCCCAGTTGATGAATTGCAATGATTATCGGCCATTCACATCATGGCTTGGTGCAGAACATTGCTGTGCATTACATTATCCAATACAGTTACCTGCAGAATAACAGTGCCAACACTTCAAAAACAATGGAAAGCATTTTAGGGCACTCTGACATCATGATTGAGAAGTAGCATAGTGGTAGTGTCAGTGGTTAAGAGATTCAAAGATCTATGTTCAAATCCCAATACGGCAGACGTTGAAATTTGAATTCAATAAAAAAAATTTGGAATTAAAAGTCTAGTAATGATGACAAAAGCATTACTTATTATCATAAATAAAATCTGGTGTGTCAATGCCCTTTAGGGAAGGAAATCTGCTGTCCTTATCTGCCATCTATACCTGGTCTAGCCCAGACCCACCTGTAGTATAGTTGACTCTTAACTGCCTCCTGAAATGACTTGGCAAGCCATTCCATTCAAGGGCACTTAGGGTTGAGTAACAAATATTTTTGCTTGCTAGCAGCGCCAGCATCCCATAAAATAACAAAAAAGAACATTGTACAATGCAACAAAAATGTTGGAAAATCTCACTGAGTCCGATAGCATCTGTGGAGAAAGAATGGCACTAAAGTTTCAAATATCTTCTGTTTTTATTTCAGATTCCAGCGTTGGCAGTAATTTGCTTTCTTATTATTGCACAATGCAAATTGGATCCTTTTTTTCCAGTGAGGCTGTTCAGGATGAGATTTTGAACCAACAATCACATCCGCAAGATGCTTCACAGGAATGGTACCAGTCAAACTTTGGTATGTGGACACGGAAATAGACCAATAACAGGAAATGTTGGAACTGTAGTCATTGAATCATAGAAGTTTCACAGAGGTTTACAGTATGGAAACAGGCCCTTTAGCCCAACTTGTCCATGCTGCTCTTTTGTTTTAAAACCCCTAAGCTTAATCCCAAATTACCCAGCAAGTCAGACAGCCTCAAGAAAGAGAGTTCACTGAGTGGACTTGACAAACACTTTGGGTATGGGCTGCGAGGCATCAGAGTGGGGGGAATACTGACAGGGCAAGGAAATAAGGAGAGATTTTACCTTCCTGAAGCTGTCTATTATTTTAACTAGCAGATGATTCAGCCAGTTTAATTGAGCTACTTAACTGGCCAAAGAAGGGCCTCCTCCTGCATTCACCATGGAGATGTGACCCATACATATCGGTGGGGCCCTCCACTGGTGCCCAAGCAGGATGCCTCCATCACCAGCCTACAAGAAGGCCACCAGCATTTACTGGGTGGCCAAAGCACATGGCATCCACCCCATCCCTACCCTACTGGGTGGCACCGTGGCACAGTAGTTAGCACTGCTGCCTCTCAGCACCGGGGACCCGGGTTCAATTCTGGCCTCGGGTCACTGTCTGTGTGGAGTCTGTACATTCTCCCTGTGTCTGTGTGGGTTTCCTCCTGGTGTTCTGGTTTCCTCAAAGAGTCCAAAAATGCATGGATTAGGTTGATTGGCCATGCTAAATGAACCTTAGTGTCAGGAATAGGGTCCGGGTGGGATTGTGGTCAGTGCAGACTCGATGGGGCGAATGGCCTCCTTCTGTACTGTAGGGATTCGATGATTCTATTCTCCTCCGCTCACTCCTGTTAAAAGTGGTCAGTTAAGGACTTCAATTGGCCTAAGGGTAGGCCAGCCTTAACCTTTCCCCCCTGGGTTCAGTGGCAGAGTGATGATGAAGTGTATGGGATTAGTTGGCAGGGCGAAAGACTTTTCACCTGGTTAAATATCACAACCTCCATGAGGGCATTATATTTTGCCCTGAACGTGCAGCTACCTCCCCAGGTTCCAGTGGGAATGTTGAGTGTTGGTGACTGTAAATATTCCAGTCTGGAGCTGAGAGGAGAGGGGAATGCACTGAGGAAGCAGTCAGTGAGTGGAATAGACAGTAGCCAGGTACAAAACTGTCTGTGATTATTATACATAGTTGTACACTGATCAAATTAGAAGGGACGTTAATTCTTAAGTTGTCTGTAAATGAGAAATGATCATATTTTATTAATTCAGAATTAACTACAGTTCACAGATCACTGGAAATGAGTTGCTCCAGCTCTGATGGGTGTTAAGATTATCTACAGCAGACCCCAGGCGTGTTCCAACTGAGGATTTGTACAGATCTGTGATATAGACTAATCAGATGGACAATTCCTGAATCTGTTTCTTGTTTGCAGCACAGGATAGATCCTGGGAGAGAGGAGCAGATTTTGGCAAAGATTGTAGATACGGCTGAGCAGATGATTCGCTTCTTTGCTGTTGCATTGCAACACAAAACACCTCATTGGACAATCCTGAACCTCTTCATTTATCACTCAGCCCATTCTTCATGTTCCCCATTGGACAGCATGACATGGCAAACACAGTGAAGTTTTTAAAGTTCAAAGTTTATTTATCAGAGTCACAAGCAGGCTTACATTAACACTACAATGAAATTACTGCGAAAATCCCCCCGTCGCCACCCTCCAGTGTCTGTTCGGGTACGCTGATGTACAATTAAGCACGGTGAATGCACCTAACCAGCATGTCTTTCAGGCAGTGGGAGGGAACTGGAGCATCCAGATCAGACATCAGGAGAACATGCAGACTCTGCACAGACAGTGACCAAAGCCGGGAATCGAACCCAGCTCCTTGGCTCTGCGAGGCAGCAGTGCTAACCACTGTGCCACCATGCCACCCACAATATAAATGTATTTGTTTTATCCTATAGATACTTTGGTCCACCTTGTTGTCTAACAAGGGGCATACACACGATGGGTTGTGAAAGGCTGCTCTTGGATTTTTCAAAAGTATCCTTGTGCTTCACGTCGTTACTGTACGCTTTTCCTGGATCATTTGATGGGCAACACGATAGCTCAGTGACTATTGCTGTGCTGTGCAGATACATGGAGTTGGGCCTATGATTGTGGGAGTTTGCGCATTCTCCCCGTGCTTGCGTGGGTTTTCTCTGGGTGCTCCAGTTTCCTCCCGTATCCCAAAGATGTGCTCTTAGGCTGATTGGCAGAACAAATTCTCCCTAAATTGTCTCAAATTTGGTTTCCATGCATAGATCTATAAGCATAGAGAGGGATCATGGGTAGAAGTGGGAACATCGAGGTGGTGGCACGGGCCTGTTTCCCGTGAAGTTTTGCTCTTTGTTCTTTGTATTGGTGTATTGATATGGGCACAGGGAGTTACTGATGCCAACTACATACTCAAATAGAAGTACTTCCCGAGTGTCAGCGAGTGACCAGGGCTCCTCAGCCAGCAGCTTCCAAATTTATGATTGCTACCATGTAGAAGTACAAGGGCAGCAGCTACCTGGAAACATCACAACCAGGAAGTTTCCGTCCAAGTCACTCACCATCTTGACTTGGAAATATAATCACCGTTCCTTCTCTGTTGCTGAGTCAAAATCTGAGACCTTCATCTTTAAAGCACTGTGGGTGTATCTGCACAACACGGGCTGCAACAGGTCTAGAAGGCACCACCACTTTCTCAAAGACAATTAGAAATGGGCAATAAATGCTGATCTAATCAGTAATCCTGTAAATGAATAAAAAAGATGTTTCAATGCCTTGACGAATGAACACTTTGATTTGGTTTGATTTATTATTGCCACATATTAGCATACGGTGAGAAGTATCATTTCTTGCGTGCTATACATTCAAAGCATATTATACATAGAGAAGGAAAGAACAGAGTGCAGAATGTAGTGTTACAGTTATAGCTAGGGTGTAGAGAAAGATCAACTTAATGCATGGTAGGCCCATTCAAAAGTCTGATGGTGCCAGGGAAGAAACTGTTCTTGAGTCAGTCAGTATATGCCTTCAGACTTTTGTGTCTTTTTTCCAATGCAAGAAGGTGGAAGAGAGAATGTCTTGGGTGCGTGGGGTCCTTAATTATGCTGGCTGCTTTTCTGAGGCAGTGGGAAGTGTAGACAGAATCAATGAAAGAGCAGTTAGTGCTCCTGTTTGAGATGATTATCCAGTGATCTCCCACACTCTGAATGTTCAGTAAGAATGGAGTCAGCTTGAGATCTTCACAGTCACACAGTCGGATGGAATTCAGATTGGGATTCCCTGCTGGGACGGATATTCCCAGTTTGTTCCGGGAAGCGGTTGTAGGGCTGGTTCATTGAGGGTGGGGAAGTGGGCGAATCCCAGCCTTAGTGACCAAAGTCTTGCGTAAGAAATGAAACCTTGAACAAAGCACTAGATGGAAAGGAGTGAGGGTGCTGCATCCATACATAGGGAAGGTTTGATTTATTATTGTCACATGTATTAGTATACAGTGAAAAGTATTGTTTCTCTTGCACTATACAGAAAAAAGCATACTATTCATAGAAAAGGAAAGGAGAGACTGCAGAATGTAGTATTACAGTCATAACTAGGGTGTGAAGAAAGATCAACTTAGCGCGAAGTAGGTGCATTCAGAAGTCTGGTGGCAGCAGGGAAGGAGTTGTTCTTGAGTCAGTTAATAAGTAGTCTCAGACTTTTGCATCTTTTTCCTGATGGAAGAAGGTGGAAGAGAGAATGTCTGGGGTGCGTGGAGTTCTTGATTATGCTGGCTATTTAGTGAACTTAGTGTGAGATAGGTCCATTCAAAAGCCTGATAGCAGCAGGGAAGAAGCTGTTCTTGAAGTGGTTGGTATTTGATCTCAGACTTTCGTGCCTTTTTCCCGACAGACGAAAGTGGAAGAGAGAATGTCCAGGGTGCGTGGGATCCTTGATTATGCTAGCTGCTTTTGTGACCCAGCGGAAAGTCTAGAATGGAGTCAATGGATGGGAAGCTGGTTTGCATCCCTTACAAGATGAACTGAAACAACAGCTTTGATTTTAAAAAGAAGTCAATTTGCGAAGGCTGAAACTCAAAGTGAGCAACGTGCATCCTTTGAATGTTGCAGGTAAACAGACAGCATTGATCTGTGGGACGTTAGCAAGGAACAGTCGTGTAACATTCCTCTGTTTAATAATAAACTTCTCTCCATACATTTCATTGAACATAGTGACACCCTCATGGCAACCAGAAGAGAATTTATTTCCAACGCATCTGTCACTAATGGGGCACGATAAAGATTCACGCAGTTTGAGGTGAGTCATTTTTTTGGAAGAAACTTTATACTTAAAAACATTAACACTTATTATATTGAAGGAGGCAAATAAACTGAAGATTGTGAGTGGGAAGCAGCCTCTGCTGGCTTACAAATCAGCAAGCTAAAAGCTATTAGTGTTTGTCAGCTCGAAAGATAACATTCAATTGTAGGAGGAACACGCTGTTTAATTCTGTGATGTGAACTGGATTATAGCCAAACCAGACTAGAAATAAAGCCTCAACAACAAATTACGAATGAATTCTATAATTGCCTACTTATCTACATTCTCAGGAAGCCAGTTTCAAATTGTAAAAGGAGTTTGCTTTTCTGGTCGATTATAAAGGAATATGTTGGCGATTGGGGATGGGATCAAAACGATTTAGTCCATCTAGGTTGTACACTGAGTATTTCTACCTTCCCTAATGTCACCCATTGCCAACTTGGGTGGGATTTTAACACCCCCCCCCACCCACAGCCCCCCCCCCCCCCAATCCCCCCCACCCCCCCCCCACAGCAACCCCCCCCCCCCCCCCCCCCCCCCCCCCCACCACCCCCCCACCCCCCGCACCACCACCACCACCACAGTAGCATGTTTCGAGGTGGCAGAAGTGCCTGCCATTGGTGGCCAATGGGATCTTCCTGTTCCCCACTGCTGTCAGCGGTGTTTCCCGTTGTTTGCACTGGAGAACACATGGCAGGAATGTCTGGAAAATCCTGGCCCTTGCCTCAGCAGATCTGCTCCTGAAATCCTTCAGGTAGTCCGGAAGTGTTGTTGTGTATAAGATGTTGAGAGTGGATTGGGTGGATTCTCAGAGGCTTTTTCCCAGGGCTGAAATGGTTGCTTCAGGAGGACACAGGTTTAAAGTGCTGGGGAGCAGCTACAGAGGAGAGGTCAGATGTGAGTTTTTCACTAAGAGGGTGGTGGGTGAGTGGAATCGGCTGCTGTCAGTGGTAGTGGAGGCAAATTCAATAGGGTCTTTTAAGAGACTTCTGGATGAGTAAATGGGAATTAATAGGATTAAGGGTTATAGGTAAGCCTAGTAGGGAGCGATAAGATTGGTGCAACTTGTGGGCCGAAGGGCCTGTTTGTGCTGTACTTTTTCTGTATTCTATGTTCCAAAATCAGAGATCCCTTCTCTTGTGAAATATACAAACTACATCTCTTATCCAATGCAGTAACTCTGGGCTTGAATGTTCCAATGGGGTGACCTCTCTTTGACTAAGTTTTATCCATCCTAAAGTCTCCTTATGTACCTCGGTATCAATATCTTTCTGATAATATGCCCTGGACTGTTTCGCCATGTTTAAGATGCTTTGTAAATGCAAGTTCTTTTTGTGGTTATTGTACAAACTCTGTATAGAATCCAAGCAGACTGACTCTAAGGACACATACCCATTGCATCAGCAGCAGCTCTAAATGCATCCACCCTGACCTTGCCCTATTTCCCCAGATCAGGATGGGTGAAGGGGATAAGGAGTAGTTAACTCTGATGCACAGGTCAACCGTAATCATGGAATCCTACAGTGCAGAAAGAAGCCTTGGGTCATCAAGTCTGCACTGAACACAATCCCACCCAGGCTCTACTCCATATTTCACCCACTAATCCCTGGATACTAAGGAGCAATTTCTTAGCATGGCCAACCAACTTAACCCTCACAACTTTGGGCTGTGGGAGGAAACCGGAGTACTTGGAGGAAACCCATGCAGATGTGAGGAGCCAGGAATCGAACCCAGGACCCTGGAGCTGTGAAGCAGCGGTGCAAACCACTGTGCCACCATGCCTCTGGTTGATCATGACTCTGCAACATTGGGAGAGACAGCTGGACTTTGAAAAGGGCTGAAGAGTCCTGAGGGCTCAGTACAAAAGCTGCTGAGCTAGTTCATGCCGGAGACTGATTTGAAGAATATCAGCGAATAAATATCAGCAGGAAAAAAAAGGAATTGGAACAAATTAAGGCTAAAATCAGACAGATCCTTAGCACCTGGATGGCCTGCTTCTGAAAGTTCAAATGGAGATAGCTGCAGAGATGTGCAGGTCATGATTTTACAATTTCCCCTAATTTCTAGAAAGGTCTCAGCCTTTTGTTAGCAAATGTAACACCATTGTTCAAGCAGGGAGAAGGAAAATGGGATTGAGTCCAGTTAGTTTACAGCCAATTGTCAAAAAGAACATCGGAATTTGTTAAAGGACGTCTTAACATTGTACTTAGAAAATCATAGTCTGATCAAAGTCAACATGATATTATAAAAGAGAAATCCTGTTTGAGAGATTTGATAGCGATTGTTGAGGCTGTAATTAGTAGTTGAGGTAAGGGGGAAACAATAGATGTAGTATACTTAGATTTTCAAATGGCATTCTCTAAGGTGCCACATCAGATAAGGGTTTGTGGAATTGGGGGGTAATGATCATAGGGACATAAGAATATAAGAAATAGGAGCAGGAGTAGGCCATCTAACCCTTTGAGCCTGCCCCGAAATTCAGTAAGATCATGGTTGATCTGAAGTGGATCAGTTCCACTTTCCTGCTTTTTCCCCATAACCCTTAATTCCCTGGTCTACCAGATATTTATCTACCCGTGACTTAAATATATTCAACGAGGTAGCTTCCATCACTTCAATGGGCAGAGAATTTCAGAGATTCACCATCATAGAACATAGAACATAGAACATAGAACATTACAGCACAGAACAGGCCCTTCGGCCTTCGATGTTGTGCTGACCAAAATAAAAAGCAATGCCCCTCCAAACTAAACCATTCCCTTCTCTTCCATATACTTATCAATTAACCTCTTAAACGCCACCAAACTTGGCGCATCTACAACAGCTGCAGGCAGGGCATTCCACTCCCTAATCACTCTTTGAGTAAAGAACCTACCTCTGATATCCGTCCTATAACTCATACCCCTTAATTTAAAGCTGTGTCCCCTCGTGCTAGCTTTCTCCATCCTAGGAAAAAGGCTATCACTGTCCACCCTATCTAAACCTCTAATCATCTTATATGCTTCAATAAGATCCCCTCTTAGCCGCCTCCTTTCTAACGAAAACAACCTCAAATCCTTCAACCTCTCTTCATAGGACCTGCCCTCCATACCAGGCAACATCCTGGTAAACCTCCTCTGTACCCTCTCCAATGCCTCCACATCTTTCTTATAATGTGGGGACCAGAACTGCACACAATACTCCAACTGCGGCCGCACTAGAGTTTTGTACAGTTGCAACATGATGCTGCGGCTCCTAAATTCAATCCCCCTACCAATAAAAGCTAAGACTCCATATGCCTTCTTAACAACTTTATCCACTTGACTGCCTACTTTCAGGGATCTATTGACACATACACCAAGATCCTTCTGTTCCTCAACACTATTAAGAGCCCTACCATTAGCCCTATACTCTACACATTTATTGTTCCTGCCAAAGTGCATTACCTCACACTTTTCCACATTAAACTCCATTTGCCACCTCTCGGCCCAGCTCTGCAACTTGTCCAAGTCACTCTGTAAACTATAACACCCCTCTTCACTATCTACCACTCCACCGACTTTAGTGTCATCTGCAAATTTACTGATCCATCCCTCAATACCCTCATCCAGATCATTTATAAAAATTACAAACAGCAGGGGCCCCAAAACAGACCCCTGAGGCACACCACTTGTCACCGAACTCCACGATGAATATCTCCCATCAACCACCACCCTCTGTCTTCTATCTGCCAGCCAATTCCTAATCCAATTAGCTAAATCACCCTCTATTCCACACATCTGCATTTTCTGTAGAAGTCTTCCATGGGCCACCTTATCAAACGCCTTACTAAAGTCCATATATACTACATCAACCGCCTTACCCCCATCCACCTCTCTGGTCACTTTCTCAAAAAACTCAATGAGGTTAGTAAGGCATGACCTACCCTTCACGAAACCATGCTGACTATCCCCAATCAATTCATTTCTCTCTAAATAACTATAAATCCTATCCCTAATAATTCTCTCCAATACCTTGCCCACAACAGAAGTAAGACTCACTGGCCTATAATTCCCTGGAAGGTCTCTCTTCCCCTTCTAAAAACAGGGACCACATTCGCTATCCTCCAGTCCTCCGGAACCACACCCTAACCAACGGACCTGAAGATCAGAGCCAGAGGCTCTGCAATCTCCTCTCTTGCCTCCCAGAGAATCCTAGGGTAAATCCCGTCCGGCCCAGGGGACTTATCCAACTTCAAACCCTCGAGAATTTCTAGCACATCCTCCTATCTACTACAATACTTCCCAATTTGCAACCCTGTACCTCAGTGTTCTCCATAGCTACATTTCCAGCACTCTGCGTGAATACCGAAGAGAAATATTTATTCAGTGCCTCACCAATCTCTTCAGGCTCCACGCACAACTTCCCACTGCTGTCTATGACTGGCCCTAATCTTGCCCTAACCAATCTTCTATTCTTAACATATCGAAAGAAAGCTTTAGGATTCTCCTTAATCCTATCAGCCAACATCTTCTCGTGTCCCCTCTTAGCTCTCCTCAATTCACTTTTTAGCTCCTTCATTTGAGTGAAGAAGTTCCTCCTCAACTCTGTTAACATGAATGGAGGAATGGTTAATGGACAGGAAGCAGGATGTTGTCAGACTGTGAAATGATGAGTATTGAAATGTTGGTGTTGGAACCTCAGATGTTTACAATCAATATTAATAATGCAGACAGGGAGTAATGTATTTAGGTTTGTTGATGATACAAAGCTAGATGGGAATGTAAGCACTGTGAAGGACACAGAGAGGTTATAAAAGAATGTAGACACTGTTACAGTACAGTGAGGAGAGGTAGAATTCCCTCTTCACCACTCCCTATCTGACCACCACAGGATATGTTTGTCCAGTGAGTGTTTAACTGTTTATAGACTACGACATGAAAACACACAGACAACTTTCCTTGTGAAAGGAAGAAAGAATTGAAAGAAAATAAAGAAGAAAAGAGAATTAGTTATTGTAGTTAACCATCCAGTCTACATAGCAACATTCTGGCACTTGCAAGCACACGCATGTATACACACCTACCCACATGTGCACAGACAGGTGCACGTAAATACAGACACACACAAACAAACACACACACACACATATGAATACACACAGACATGTATATGCACACACATACACACAAATGTACAGGTATACAGATACATACAGGTACGTACACACCCAGATACAAATGCACATACGCAGTGACACACGCTGATATACACACACACAGATACATACACACAGTCACACAGACAGAGACAGGAGTAGAAACATACTCATACATATGCACACAAATACAGACACACAGACACAGCCACAAACACACAGACAGACAGACACAAACAAGTTACATAATAGGATAGATTAAACAGTTCTTATAAGTCCAATAAAAGTTGTGGTATATAAGTCTTGTAGATTGATGACTTGGATGGTTTCAGACTGAGCTCAGTGGCCTCTCAGGATTCAATGTCAAGATGGTTTAAAGATGTTGATGAATGATTTATCTCTATTCTAATTGAGGTAGCAGCTGCAGGGTTGATTCTTAAAACACTGCCTGTGGCGATTGGCTGGTCAAACAATAAGTAAGCGTGGATAGATAAGGAGACAAAAACAGAAAATAAAGGGAGCCTGACTCAGTAATTCTGTGACTTCAGCATCTTGCTTATTTTTAGCTTTAGAGAAAAACAGTTACTTAAACACAAAAGATGGTCAGTTCGCTCATTACATGTCCCCCTCTCACCAACTGACCAGTTACCCAAACATGGTCATCGCAAGTTGATTGCCAGTCCATGGTTTATAGATGATTAGATCAAGGCTGGATGAAGTCCTTTTTTAGCCAGAGTCCAATGTCCAAAATGATTGTCTAGTATTTTCTGTTCACACCCTGAGCGAACTGACCATCTTTTGTGTTTAAGTAACTGTGAGCGGGGACGGAGAATTTGGCGCTCAGCCAAAGGATGATGCAGATTTAATAGTCTCGGAGGAACATTGTGAGACACTGAACAGGATAACCATAAATGGGGAGGATGTACTCAAAGAGTTGGAATCCTTGGAAGTTGATAGGTCACCAGGGCCAGATGGACTGTCCAAAGCTGCTGAAGGAGGTCAGAGAGCCGATAGCAAATGTTCAATCCTGATGAGATACAAGGGAGGCACCAGAGGACTGGAGAAAGGCAAACATACTTCCATTCTTTAAAAAGAGATTGAAGGAAATGCCACATAATTATAGGCCATGTAATCTTTCTACGATAGTAGGCAAGATAGTATTTTCAATCCCAAGAGATAGAATTAACTGACATGCGAAAAGATACGGATTAGTCAGGGATGGTCAGAATGAATTTGTTAAAGGAAGGTCTTGTCTAACAAATTTGATTGAATTCTTTGAGGAAGTGACAAGGAGGGTTAATGAAGGTAGTGCAGTGGATGTGTTGTACATGGATTTTAGCAAGGCATTTGACAAGGTCCCACATGGCAGATTGGTCAATAAAGTAAAAGACTATGGGATGCAGGGTAATGTGGACAACAGGATCAAACGTTAATTTAGTAACAGGAAACAAAGGATAATGGATGTCATTGCGAATGGAAAATTGTTTCAAGCAGTGTTCCATACTGTTTGGTATTGGGACTCCTGCTGTTTGTGTTATATATTAATGATTTGGATGTGAAAGTGGGGCAGCGTGATTGGAAAGTTTGCAGATGACACAAAGATTGACTGAGTAGTGGATAGAGTAGAGTAGTTATAATCTCCAAAATGATATGATGGGTTAGCAGAGTGGTGGTAAGATAGATTTTAAAGAGAGAAGTATGAGGTAATGCATTTCGAGAGGTCAAATTGTAATTATCAATTGTCAAAATTGTACCCATCTCTACAACTACCTCTGGCAGCTTGTTCCAGACACTCACTACCCACTGTGTGAAAAAAATGCCTCTCTGGACCCTCTCTTATTTCTCCCCTCTCACCCTAAACCTATGCCCTCTAGTTTTAGCCTCCCCTAGCTTTGGGAAAAGATATTGACTATCTATCTATCTATACCTCTCATTATTTTATAGACCTCTATAAGATCACCACTAAGTCTCCTATGCTCAAGGAAAAAAGTCCCAGCCTATCCAACCTCAACTCAAACAATCAAATCCCAGTAGCATCCTAGCTAATCAGTTCTGTATTTGTTCTCGTTTAATAATATTCTTTCTGTATAATGGCTGACCGGAACTGTGAACAGTATTCCAAGCGTGACCTTACCGATGTCTTGTACAACTTCAAAAAGATGTCCCAACTCCTGTATTCAACATTCTGATTAATGAAATCAAGCATGCTGAACGCCTTCTTTGCTACTCTGTCCACCTGTGACTCCACTTTCAAAAGAACTATGAACCCATAATCCTAGATCTGTTTGATCTGCAACTCTCCCAATGCCCTACCATTAACTGAGTAAGTCCTGCCCTGGTTCAATCTACCAAAATGCATCACCTCGCATTTATCTAAATTAAACTCCATCTGCCATTTGTCAGCCCACTGGCCCAATTGATCAAGTTCCGTTGCAATTGGAGATAACCTTCTTCACAATTCACTATGTCATCTATCTTGGTGTCATCAGTGAACTTACTAACCATGCCTCCTATATTCTCATCCAAATAATTAATATAAATGACAAAATGATAGTGGACCCATCACTGATCCCTGAGGCACACCGCTGACCACAAGCCTGCAGTTTGAAAAACAACTCTCTACAACCACCGTCTGGCTTCAGGTGTCAAGCCAGTTTTGTATCCATTTGGCTATCTCACCCTGGATCCCATGAGATTTAACCTTATGCAGCAACCTATCATGTAGTAGCTTTGCTAAATTCCATGTAGACAACTTCAACTGCACTGCTCTCTTCTATCTTCTTGGTTGCCCCTTCAAAAAGCTCAGCCAAATTTGTGAGACATGATTTTCCACTCACAAAGCCATGCTGACCATCCCTAATCAGTCCTCGCATCTCTAAATGCCTATAGATCCTATCTCTCCAAATACCTTCCAACAACTTACTCACCACAGATGTGAGGTTCACTGGCCTGTGGTTCTCAACCTTTTTCACAGAGCTTTTCTCAAGAAAAGGCACAAAATTTGCCACCCTCTAATCTTCAGGCATCTCACCCGTGGCTGTCGATGTTTCAAATACCTCAGATAGGGGACTCCCAGTTTCTTCCCTAACCTCTCACAATGTCCTGGGATACACTTCATCTGGGGATTTATCAATTTTGACATGCTTTAAGATTTCCAGCACTTCCTTCTCTGTAATATGTACAGTGCTGAAGATATCACTATTTATTTCCCCAAGTTCTCTAACGTCTATACCTTTATCAACAGATGAGAAATATTCAATTAGGACCTTATTCATCACTTGTTGATGAACTTGTTGATCCTTAAGAGGATTCTTAAGAAGATTTCCTCCCGAGTTACTTTTTTTGCCCTTTATATATTTATATTAGCTCTTTGGATTCTCTTTCACCTTAACAGCCAAAACAATGTTGCATCCTCTCTTTGTCCTGCTGATTTCCCTCTTAACTCTACTCCTGTGCCCTCAGCTGCCTATGATCTCAGCTGCCTATGTGCTCTGTTTGCCTTCTTCTTCTTGATTAGCGCCTCAATACCCCGAGACATCCAGAGTTCCTTACCTCCACATTCTAAAAGGAATGTGGTTATTCTGAATCCTGGTTAACACAATTCTGAAAGCCTCTTACTTACCAGGCATCTCTTCGATCGCCAACAGAACCCCCCCTAATCAACTTTTGAAAATTCCTGTTGGATGCCATCAAAATTGGCCTTGCCCCAGTTTAGAATTTTAATTTTTGGGCTATCATTCTCCATAGCTATTTTAAAATTAATGGAATTATGGTCACTGGTCCCAAAATTATCCCTCACTTCTGTCACCTGCCCTTCCTTATTTCCCAAGAGGACATCACGTTTTATCCCCTCTCTAGTCGGGCCATCCACATACAGAATGAGAAATTCCTCTTGAGTACACTCAACAAATTTTTCTCCCTGCTAATGCTATGGCTGCCCCAGGGAATGTTGGGAAAGTTAAAAATTCCCTACTATTATCACCCCAATTTTCTATCTGCAATCTCGTGATATATTCGTCCAATCTCCCGCTGACTATTTGGGGGCCTATAGTACAATCCAATTAAATTGATTTCCCCTCTCTTATTTTTCAGTTCTACCCATCTCCACTCAAACTCTTGGATATATCCCATCTCGTGATGTTCTCCTCAAACAAAAATGCAACTCCCCCTCCTCTCTTATCTGCGGTTCTATCTTTCCTATCACATCTGTACACTGGAATATTTGAGCTGCCAATCCTGTCCCTCTCTTTAGCTGTGTTACAGTAATTACTATAATATCCCAGTCCCATGTACCCATCCATGCCCTGAGTTCATCTGCCTTGCCTGTCAGGCCTCTTGCATTGAAATAAATGCAGTTTCAACTGGACTTCCCTTGCTCTCTGCCCTGCTTGTGTCTGACCTGCCTAGCACTAGGATTACTGATATTGCCTTTACTATTTAACTATTTACTCTTTTAACTTCTGTGTTGTCCTCAACCTTCTCTTCTGTCTCCCTACTGATTTGGGTCCCACCCTTCTACTGAACTTGTTTAAATAGGCTGGTGTTATTTTCCTTGCAATAAAGAAGGTGGACAAGTAACTTGAAAGAAGTGTACAAAATTATGAGGGGAAAAGGCAGATTGGACAAGATAAAATTGTTTCCCTTGCTGGAGAACCAGGGAAATCAGATTCAAAATAAATGGCGGAGTGTGGAGAGGGGGCATGAGGAAGAACTTTTTTATACACAGAAGTTAGTGTCCTTGCAATTTGCTGTTGGTGCTGGAGGCAGAGATCCTAGATTCCTTTAAAAGATTCCTGGATCTGCAACATAAGTGCTGTAAGCTATGGACCGGATGCAGGAAGGTGGGATTAGGAAGAGCACCTGAATGTTTTTGGGCTGGCATGGGCAAAATGGACCGAGTGGCCTCCTGTGCTGTAAATTTTCTATGGTTCCATTGTTCCGTTCACTACAGTGGGACCACAGAATCCTACCGGTGTGAAAGGTTGGAAAATTCCAGTCTTATGTCCAATGTCCACCCAACTGATTACTTTGTGAATATGTCAAGAGATGGTCCATTCACATTCCTCCCCGTTGCTCGTGTCTGATGGGGTTTTCAAATTTGTGAGGTAAAGAGATGCAAATGATTGGTCATTTCTGTACTGCTGCCTTAAGTCACTTTTAAAAAAATATTTGTGTTTCAGTATTTTTAATTCCCAACTAATGGTTTTCAGCTCTCTAAATGTAAAAAAGTTATTTTCAATATCTCTCTGTAACAACAGGTTAAGTGGGTGGACAGTAAGGTGCCAGATAAATTACAATGTAGGAAGTGTGATGTTATTCACTTTGGAAGTCAGAATAGAATCATAGAATGTGTAGAGAGAGGCAATTCAGCCCATCGAGTCTGCGTTGACCACAATCCCACCCAGACCCTATCCCCGAAACCCCACTTATTTACCCTGCCAGTTTCTCTGAGACCAAGGGGCAATTTAGCATAAGCAATCAACCTAACCCATACATCTTTAGAGTGTGGGAGGAAATCCATGCAGACATGGGGAAAATGTGCAAACTCCACACAGACAGAGACCCGAAGTTGGAATTGAACCTGGGTCCCTGGCGCTATGAGGCAGCAGCGCTAATCATTGTGCCACTGTGCCACCCACACTGTGCCACAGTTCCATACAGGAATGGGAAAGCCCATTCGGCCCATCAAGCCTGCTCTGCTATTTAGTATGATCTTGGTTGCTGTTGCGTTTCAACTCCACTTTCCTGCCTGTTCCCCATATCCCTTAATCCACCAAGAGACCAAAAATCATTCTGTCTCAGCCTTAAGTGGATTCGCTAAAGGAGTATCGACAATCCCCTGGGGTAGAGAATTCCAAAGGTTCACAACAATTTGAGTGAAGTAATGTCTTTTTTTTTTCAGTCCTAAATAATCAGAACTTCATCCTGAGACTGGATCAACAAAAACAATCTCTCAGTGTCCACTCTGTCAAACCTTCAGAATTTCAGATTTTGTTGAAATAGCCCCTTATTCTTCAGAGAATATCCAGAGAATATAACCCCAGTTTACTCAGCCTCTCACCATAGGACAACCCCTCATTCCAGGGACCAATTTTGGGAGACTTTATTATATTGCCTCCAATATATCTTCCCTTCAATGTGGAGACCAAAAATTAGTCTGTTTCATCCTTCAACCCTGGCTGAAGAAATTCCTTCTCATCTCAGTTTTGAGGGAGCGTCCCTTCACTCTGAGGTTGTGTCTGGAGTTCCAGTCTCTCCCACCGGTGGAAACATTCTCTCCATATCCACTCTATCTAGACCTCTCAGGAGTCGGGAGATAATGCTGCAACTTTATAAGACCCTTGACAGACCCCACATAGAGTTCTGGTCACCTCACTACAAGAAGGATGTGGAAGTTTTTGAAGCGGTGCAGAGGAGATTTACAAGGATGTTGTCTGGATTGTTCGTGTACCTTATGCAGATAAGTTGAGGGAGCTCGGTCTTTTCTCCCTGAAGAGACGAAGAATGAGAGGCAACCTGATAGAGGTTTATAAGATGTTGAGAGATACAGATAAGGTGGATTCTCAGAGGCTATTTCCCAGGGCTGAACTGGTCACTATGAGAGGACACAGGTTTAAGGTGCTGGGGAATAGGTACAGAGGAGATGTCAGGGGTAAGTTTTTCATTCAGAGGGTGGTGAGTGAGTGGAATCAGCTGCTGTCAGTGGTGGTGGAGGTGAACTTGTTGGTGTCTTTTAAGAGAGTTCTGGATGAGTAGATGGAATTTAATGGGATTGAAGGTTATAGATAGGCCTGGTAAGTAGGGATATGATCAGCGCAACTTGTGGGCCGAAGGGCCTGTTTGTGCTGTAGTGTTCTATGTTGTATTCTGTAAGTTTCAATTAGATCTCTAAACTCCAACAATTACAGGTTCCTTATATGACAAACCCTTCATTCTTGTGAACCTCCTCTGGATCCCCTCCAAAGCCACCACATCCTTCCTTAGCTATGGGAACCAAAACTGCTCACAATATTCCAAATGGGGTCTGATTTCCCATCTTCTCCCATGAGAAAGAATGTCAGTGAGTGTCCAATGATATGTGTCAATGGTGGTGTGGCTTTCATGGTTAAATAGCTGCAATTAGTGAGCTGGGAGTTGCTGAGGTGAGATGCTAAGTGCCAGGGGGTGAGGTAAGGTATGCGAGTTGCAGAACTGAGTCCTGCTTGATGTACTCTGTTTTACTGACGGGTGAAGAATTGGATGAGACTGGTGATGTAGTTAGTCGGGAATAACTTTTGAAACTATTCTCATTGCCCCTTGGCCACTCGAGTGAGATTATTTAACTTCTTCTGGCATGGCATTCAGGATCTTACTGTAGGCCAGTGGTTAGCACTGCTGCCATACAGCGCCAGGGACCAGGGTCCAATTCCAATCTCAGGTGACTGTGTGTAGATTTTGCACATTCTCCCCATGTTGTGTGGGTTTCCTCTGGGTGCTCCAGTTTCCTCCTACAGTCCAAAGATGTGCGGGTTAAGTGGAATATGCTAAATTGACCCTTAATGGCAAGTTTTACTCTCCTGCCTGCCACAGAAATTGGAGTGGGCAACGGGTGGACTATGGAAATGTTCTTTGACCTCAAGGGGGGGATTTTCCAATTTTGGGACAAGTGCTGAAGGAAAATCCCACATTTTGTGTTCAAAGATATGTAGGTTAGGATATGTAGCATATTTCCCCAGCCTGCTGTATACCCCAGAAGCGGTTTGATATATTTCACGCTGTTTTATGCATTCTCTGGATCTGTGACAGCACCCAAATTCAGACCAGTAAAATCAACAAGAGCAGCGATCCTTATACTCACCCCTAGGGGACAGCACTGTGTGCTTCCCTCCAGCCTGAACGGCTAACATTAACCATCAATCTCTCTGTCTATGTCCCAGCAAACTCCATATCCATGCTGCACCTTTGGTCTAATGGGCTTTAAGCTTGTTAATAATTCTATTATGAAGAATTACTTACAGAGTGACAGATTCTAATGGGATGAAATTTTGTGGATAATTTCAATTTGCAGAAATTTAAATGGATGCGTCCGACATTTCACTATTTTAAAGATGGTCTTAACTTTGTTATTTTAATCCTGTGATTTGACACATTCACATTCACACACACACATACACACACACACACACACACAAACACATACACACACACACAAACACATACACACATCTGCACACACACACATGTACACACACACACACAAACTCACACAACACACACAACGCACACAACACACACACACATACGCACAAATACACACAATGCACACATACACATATACAGGCACACACACACGTACACACACACACAGACACATACAACATACACACAAACACATACAACACACACATGTACACACACACACAAACACATACAACACACACACAAACACATACAACACACACACAAACACATACAACACACACACACACGTACACACATACAAACACACACAATGTACACTTACACATTCGCATGCAAACACACACAACACACACTCACACACACACACAAATACACACACACACACACACACACACACACACACACACACACACACACACACACACACACACACACACACACACACACACACACACACACACACACACAACACACACACACAAATATACACACACACACACACAAATATACACACACACAATCTCACACACATACAGACCACCATAGGAGTCTGAAGATCATCAACAGTGGTGAAAACTCTGCAGGAGATTATTTTTCCATCCTAAAAAAGGGTAGGGTAACATTAATCACTGTGTGTGAACTCTGGCTGAGATAGATAATATAGCAATGAGATAGCAAAGCTGCAGCGCAGAGATGGGTAGAGATGTCAGCCTTGTCACAGATGGAGCATAGCCCACATTAATTCAGAAGGCAGAGGTTGAAGACCTGTTTGACAAACTTAAGTGGTAATCTGGTGTAGCTCTTCAGATGTGGAGATGCCGGTGTTGGACTGGAGTAAACACAGTAAGAAGTCTCACAACACCAGGTTGAAGTCCAACAGGTTTATTTGATAGTAAACACCACTAGCTTACGGGGTTTGCCCCTTTGTCTGGTGAGTGGGAATTCTCCTCTGTTTGTGATCAGAACTCCCACTCAGCTGATGAAGGGGCAAACCCCGAAAGCTAGTGATGTTTACTACCAAATAAACCGGTTTGAGTTTAATCTGGTGCTGTGAGACTTCTTACATAGCTCTTCAGCGCAGGAATGAGGGGGTGCTGCATCTGCAGAGTTTTCATTGTTCATCATTTAATCAAGACCCGGTCTGCTCTCTTAATTAAAAGTAAAGACCACAATTCTCTGACCTCACCCATGCCTGGGACTTTCTGGTCCCGCTGCAGTGAGTGGAGATCTGGTCGAGCGCCAAATTGTCCGTTCACCCTGGCAGTGGGTGTGAATGAGATGGGAGAATCTGGGCCAAATTATCCCATAAAACTATCCAAAGAGCAAAGAAGTTTCCCTTGCTCTGTGGTCAATGTTTCACCCCCTCCGAACTGGCATTTAATAAAACAGATAACCTGACAATTTATCTCACAACAAGGTTAAAGTTCAATAGGTTTATTTTGGAATCACAAGCTTTCGGAGCACTGCCCCTTCCTCAGGTGATGAAGGAGCAGCACTGCGAAAGCTCGTGATTCCAATTAAACCTGTTGGACTTTAACCTGGTGTTGTGAGACTGCTTACTGTGCCTACCCCAGTTCAACGCCAGCATTAGTGCATTGGCATGGTGGTACAGTGGTGGCACTGCTGTTCTGAGAACTCTGGCTGTGTGGAGTTTGCACATTCTCCCCGTGTCTGCTTGGGTTTCCTCTGGATGCTCTCTCTTCCTCCCACACTCCAAAGATTTGTAGGTTAAGTTAATCGGCCATGCTACATTGACCTTAGGAGATGAGCAACATGGGATTGGGTGGGTCGATACAGCCTTGATGGGCTGAACGGCCTCCTTCTGTACTGTAGGGGTTCTGCGATCTCCACATCACGAATGACAATTTATCGCATTGCTATTTGTGGGATCTTGCTGTGCACGAGTAGGCTGTGTTGTTTCCTACATTAGGGCATTGACTGCACCTCAGAGGTGCTTCATTGGCAGTGGAGAACTTCAGCAGCATTCTCAAATGATGAGGAGTGTTCTATGAATGCATGTTCTTCCTCCTTCTCTCTGTCACTCAGTGCCACGTGGAGAATGTATTTATCCACTGAGATGGCAATAAGCCTACTGAGCCATGGCAGCTGAGAGAGCAATTCCAGCTGCAAATCTGTTTTTGTTGGGGAATCCATGTGGGAATTAATTGCTGCAAATTGGTGTTTTATATCAAAGTCACCGAGCATAAAACTTTCTGACAGTTCAGTGTCAGGCGTATCATGCTCGAAAATTCTGCAGGAATTATCGAAATAACCCATCGATTTTCTGGGAGGTTTTTACATGAAATCTCGTTCATCTCAGCAGACCCCGAGTAGATTAGTGAAGAAATGATAACAGAGGATCTGAGGTGGAATTTCACTGAACGAAAGGACTTTAAATGTCAACAATTATCTTGTTGATAACACAGGATAAAAGAGTGCAGGGAGATCAGAGATTGCAGAAGAGCATGAGGGTAGCAGGCACCGCACATGGAGCAATGCATATAATGCCAGCATAATCAAGGATCCCCACGCACCCTGGACATTCTCTCTTCCACCTTCTTCTGTTGGGAAAAAGATACAAAAGTCTGAGGTCACGTACCAACCGACTCAAGAACCACTTCTTCTCGCTGCCGTCAGACTTTTGAAAGGATCTGCCTCGCATTAAGTTGATCTTTCTCTACCCATTAGCTGCGACCCATTAGATGGGTACACAAACAGAATTTGAATGGAGGGATATAGAAAACTGATTTAAAATAGGGATCATGAGCCTTGGGAGTCCCTGGGAAGTGTGTAAATAGATGATGATAGTGATGTATTTGTTTTATCCTACAGGTGCTTTGGTCCACCTTGTTGTCTAACGAGGGGCATACACGCGATGGGTCGTGAGAGGGCTGCTCTTGGATTTTTTTCGAGAGTATCCTAGTGCTTCACTTCGTTAGTGTACGCTTGACCTGGACCATTTGATGGGCAACACGACAGCTCAGTGACTATCGCTGTGCTGTGCAGATACATGGATTTGGGCTTGTGTCTGTGGGAGTTTGCGCATTCTCCCCGTGCTTGCGTGGGTTTTCTCCGGGTGCTCCGGTTTCCTCCCACATCCCAAAGATATGCTCTTAGGCTGATTGACAGAACAAATTCTCCCTAAATTGTCTCAAATTTGGTTTCAATGCATAGATCTATAAACATAGACAGGGATCACGGGTAGAAGTGGGAACATTGAGGTGGCGGCGCGGGCTCGTTGGGCCAAAGGGCCTGTTTCCCGTGCTTTTTTTTGTTCTTTGTTCTGTTCTTTGACTATAACACTACATTCTGCACTCTCTCATTTCCTTCTCTGTGAATGGTATGCTTTGTCTGTATAGTGTGCAATACTTTTCACTGTATACTAGTACAAGTGACAATAATAAATCAAATCAAAATCGGTAGTAGTTCCGAAAAAGAGCAACAGCCATAACACAGCAAAAGTTCAGAGAGAGATGAAGGGTCCAAGAGCACTGAGAGTTAGAAAGTTTAAAGTTTTTAAAGCATGTTTATTAATGTCACAATTAGGCTTATAACAACATTGCAATGAAGTTACTGTGAAAATCCCCTAGTCTCCACAGTCCTTCCTGATTTACATATTAATGACTAGACTGAGGTGTTTGGAGCATGAATTCAAAAACTTGCAGATAAAACAAAGGTTCTGAGCAGCAATGCGGATACTAGGAGGTAGACACATTGGTGGATTGGCCAGCTGTGTGGCAGGTGAGGTTCAACACAGAGAAGTGAGAGGTGATTCATTCTGAAAAAAAAAATATGGAGGATGTTCAGGATATGGCTTAGGATGTGAAAGGTGCTATGCAAATGCAGGTTCTTTCACTGTTTCATTTGCTGGCGAGAGAGAGGAATTTTGGTTAACATGAGAAAAATAGCCATAAATAAATAAAGGCCATTGATCCCAGCGGTCTGAAATCTGATCCCAAAGCTGAACAGTGTGGACTAACCACATATTCCTCAGTAAATCATTGGTAATTCTATCCGTCTGTCACACTTGAAGATGTAATATATTCAGGTAATGGGAAGACTGTTATATCATGCATACACTATAAACATTTCCTGCTTTTATTGAACTGAAATCCTTCATCCTGAACAGTGACAGGTTGGAGTGACCTCTGCTTCTTCATGTACATGGCGTGGATGAGACTGACTGGACTCGGATCAATACCCCCCTCGGTGCTGTGTAACAGGATGCATTTCACTTACTACTTTGCACTGATTAGCTTTTAGCCTTGTTTCTGATTTCTTTACCCCATCTGTTCCCATCTTAACAGAATCGCTTGATGCCACTAAAAGCTGTGATGCTGCCTCCTGGGACCGAGAATGGTGGGGATGTGAATGGAATTAGCTGTCTGTCATACAACCAACCTGTTGGTACTACTCATCAAAGTCAATGGGTGGAGAGTAAATGGGTAGAGGTTAATAAAAAAATTGTAAAGTTTGATTATTGTGTGACAAGTAGGCTTACATTCACACTGGAATGAAGTTACTGTGAAAATCCCCTACACTCTGGCTTCTGTTAGGGCACACTGAGGTAGAATTTAACATGGCCAATGCACCCTAAACAGCACATCTATTAGACTGTGGGAGGAAACTGAAGCACCGAGAGGAAACCCATGCAAACAGGGGAGAAAGTGTAAACTCCACATAGACAGTGGGAATCAAACCCAGGTCCCTGATGCAGTGCTAACCACTATGGCACCTGTAGATGTTAATTACATAGCTGCTAGATGATTCTACCTGAGGGAAAGCTCCACTAGCTGGGGTGATCACTCTCGGATTGTATTTGTTTCTCAAGTCAGGTGACTCCCTCTTTCTGTACCACATAGACAACATTGCCATTGTATAAATCTGTGATATATGGAGCTTCTGAGCTCATTCTTGATTCCTGATCCAACCATTCTCAATGTGAATACACTCCTGTGTCAGTGTGTGGTATTTATAGAACATAGAACATAGAACATAGAACACTACAGCACAAACAGGCCCTTCGGCCCACAAGTTGTGCCGAACACATCAAAACCTACCCAGCCATAGACCTATCTAAAACCCCCAATCCCATTGGATCCCATATACTCATCCAGAAGTCTTTTAAAAGACCCCAGCGAGTTCTCCTCGACCACCACCGACGGCAGCCGATTCCATTCACTCACACCCTCTGAGTGAAAAACTTTCCCCTAGCATCCCCTCTGTACTTGCTTCCCTGCACCTTAAATCTGTGCCCTCTCGTCGCGACCATTTCAGCCCTGGAAAATAGTCTCTGAGAGTCCACCCTATCTATTCCTCTCAACATCTTGTAAACCTCTATCAGGTCGCCTCTCAACCTTCGTCTCTCCAGGGAGAACAGTCCCAGCTCCCTCAACCTGTCTTCATAAGGCATGCCTCCAATCCAGGCAACATCCTTGTAAATCTCCTCTGCACCCTTTCAATAGCTTCCACGTCCTTCCTATAGGGAGGCGACCAGAACTGCGCACAGTACTCCAAGTGTGGTCTGACAAGGGTCCTATAAAGCTGCAGCATTACCTCCTGACTCCTGAACTCAATCCCTCGATGAATGAAGGCCAGTACACCGTAAGCTTTCTTAACCACATCCTCCACCTGGGAGGCCGATTCGAGAGTCTTATGGACCCAGACCCCAAGATCCCTCTGCTCTTCCACACAGCTAAGACTCCTACCTTTGATAGTGTACTCATTCATCCCGTTGGATCTGCCAAAATGGACCACAACACATTTATCCATGTTCACGTCCATCTGCCACTTCTCCGCCCAGTCTTGCATCCTGTTGATATCATGCTGCAACTTCTGACATCCCTCCAGACCATCCACAACACCACCGACCTTCGTGTCATCGGTGAACTTACCCATCCCTCCACTTCCTCATCCAGGTCATTTATGAAAATGACAAACAGCAAGAGTCCTAGAACAGATCCCTGGGGCACTCCACTGGTGACCGACCTCCATGCAGAAAAAGAGCCATCCACAACACCCTCTGCCTTCTGCAGGCAAGCCAGTTCTGGATCCACAAGGCCAAAGCCCCTTGAATCCCATGGCCTCTCACTTTTTCAAGAAGTCTTGCATGTGGGACCTTGTCAAGTGCCTTGCTGAAGTCCATGTACACCACGTCCACTGCTCTTCCTTCGTCAATGTGTTCAGTCACATTTTCGAAGAACTCAATTAAGCTCGTAAGGCACGACCTTCCTTTTACAAAACCATGCTGACTATTTCTAATCAACCTAAACTTCTCCAAATGCTCGTAAATCTTGTCCCTCAGAAGCCTCTCCATCAGCTTACCAACCACTGAGGTCAGACTCACCGGTCGGTAATTTCCAGGACGATCCCTGTTCCCTTTCTTGAAAATAGGGACCACATCCGCAATCCTCCAATCCTCCGGAACCCCTCCCGTCTCCATCGACGATGCAAAGATCATCGCCAGGGGCTCTGCAATGACATCCCTCACCTCCCACAATAACCTGGGGTATATCCCATCTGGTCCCGGAGACTCGTCTATCTTGATAGCATTTAAAAGTTCTAACACATCCGCTTCCTTAATATCTACATACTCAATCTTTTCAGTCTGCCGCAAACTTGTAGTGCATCCTCCCAGATCACTTTCCACCGTGAATACTGAGGCAAAGTACTCATTAAGCACCTCTGCCATTTCTTCCGGTTCCATACAGACTTTCCCCCTTCACCTTTTATAGGTCCTATCCCTTCTCTTCTCATCCTTTTACTTTTCACGTATTTGTAGAAGGCCTTGGGATTCTCCTTAATCCTACCAGCCAAGGCCTTCTCATGACCCCTTCTGGCTCTCCTAATTTCCTTTTTAAGCTCTCTTCTATAAGCTTATACTTCTCTAGATCCCCAACATCTCCTAGCTCTTTGAACCTTTTATACACCTTTCTTTTCTTCCTGACTATGTTCACCACAGCCTTCGTGCACCACGGTTCCCGCGTCCTACCAAACCCTCCTTGTCTCACCGGAACGTTGTCGTGCAAAGCTCCAGACAAGCATTCCTTGAATATCTGCCACCTTCCTTCTGTGCTTTTCCCCAAGAACACCTCCTCCCAGTTTATTCGCCCCAACATCTGCCTGATGTCTTCATATTTCCCCTTATTCCAGACAAACACCTTCCTAGCCTGCCTGATCCTATCCTTTTCCAATGCAAGGGTGAAGGAGACAGAATTATGATCTCCATCCCCAAGATGCTCTCCTACCGAGAGATCCATCACCTGTCCTGGTTCATTAGCTAGTACCATGTCCAGTACAGCCTCTCCTCTCGTAGGCTTGTCCACGTGCTGTGTCAGGAAATCCTCCTGAACACACCTAACAAACTCCTCCCCATCCAAACCCCTTACCCTTGGGATATTCCAGTCGATGTTTGGGAAATTGAAGTCTCCCATCACAACAACTCTGTTATTTCTACATCTCTCCAGTATCTGCTTCCCTGTCACTATTGGGCGGCCTATAGAATACACCCAGCAACGTCACTGACCCTTTGCTATTCCTAACTTCCACCCACAGAGACTCCGTAGACATTCCCTCCTCGGTATCCCCCTTCTCTGCAGCCATGACACTGTCCCTGATCAACAGTGCCACTCCACCACCTCTTTTGCCTCCCTCCCTGTCCTTCCTGAATGTAAATATTCATGTAAATATCCTGAATGTTATAGTGAATGTAATGCCTGCTATTGTTGCTCATGCCCTCCAGTCTACTTACACTCGCACTATCACCGCATTTCACACATTTAATTATCTTCTCGGAAGTAAACCAGTATAACGGTTAGACTTTCTTTAGAGTACTGCATTCAACTTTGAGTACTGTCTTTCAGGAAGGATAAATTGATATTGGAGGACCTGCATAGAGCACAGATTCACTAGATGGAAATAACTGCTTAAAGCTTTTGAGTATTGAGCACCCGTTGGAATTAACTTTCAAAAATAACACAGCAACTAAAACGGTTAATTAATGGGCCCAGATTGCATAGATAAGGTTTGTCTTTTCTGTAACATTGGCGATTGAGAGGTGATCTAATTGAGGTGTTTAAGGTGATTACAGAATTTTATAGTCTAGAGAAATGTTTTTTTAACTAGAACAAGGGGACCATAAATTTATAAATAGAGTTGCTTGTTTAAAGATCCACAAAAATGCACAGTGGTTAGTACTGCCGCTTCACAGTGCCAAGAACCCAGGTTCAATTCTGGCCTTGGGTCACTGTCTGTGTGGAGTTTACACATTCTCCCCGAGTCTGTGTGGGGTTTCTTCCAAGTGCTCCGGTTTTCTTCAACACTCCAAATTTGTGTAGGTTAGGTGGATTGGCCATGCTAAATTGACCCTTAATGTTCCAAGATGTACAAGTTAGGTGGATTGGCCACGCTAAATTGCCCCTTAATGTTCCAAGATGTACAAGTTAGGTGGATTGGCCACGCTAAATTGACCCTTAATGTTCCAAGATGTACAAGTTAGGTGGATTGGCCACGCTAAATTGACCCTTAATGTTCCAAGGTGTGTAGCTTAGGGAGATTAGCCATGGCAAGTGGGCAGTATTACGGGGATAGAACGGTAGGTGATGGGACGCTCTTTCGGCTATTGGGTGCAGACTTGATGGGCCAAATAGCCTTAACCTGTACAACAGAGATTCCATGATTGATTCTAACAAAAGGTTGCAGAAATCTCGTCTTATCTCCTCAAAATACTGCTGAGGCTCAAGATAAATTGGAAATTTTAAATGGCGTTTGTTAAATAAGGGTATTCAGGGTTATGAGACCAAGGTAGAGCTCAGCTAAGGATCTAATGGCATTACAGTCTGGAGTATGCCTCCTCTGTACCTATCCTCAACTTAAGTTAAATATTCAAGCTTGAATAATGGAAAAGGTAACTCCCATTTGGAGAGTGAAAGTTGTGAATGTAAATAAGTGTAAGCATAAGGGATGCCCTCTTGCCTTTCCTTTCTTATCTGTTATCTCTTCTTCTCACTGGTTGCCTTAACTAAGGCTGCAAAACTTAACAGCTGAACATTAAAATACTATTCAAGGCCGTATTAAACCGCCAAGATTGGTGATCAAACTTCCAATATGGTAACACATCTGAAGTAAGCTTGTTCTTCACTAGTTTATTGATTTAAACATGGCTGTGGAATATAATTGTGCACAAAATGGGTTGTCAAATTATCCACACCATGACAATTATTGCATTGTTAAAAATTATTTAAATTTGCATTGCTTTGGGTGATGGGACAGAGGAACTCTAAAGACTTAGTGTTATACTTAGTGTTATACTTAAGGACTCACTGTTATAGGACTCAGGGCGATAGGACTTAGAGCGTAGGGTGGCATGATAGCACAATGGTCAGCACTGCTGCTTCACAGCGTTAGGGACCTGTGTTCGATTCCTGGTTTGAGTCACTATCAGTGTGGAGTTTGCGCATTCTTCCCATGTCTGTGTGGGTTTCCTCTGTGTATCCCGGTTTCCTCTCACATTCTGAAAGGCATGCTGGTTAGGTTGCATTGACCCGAACAGATGCCGGACTGTGATGACTAGGGAATATCACTGTAATTTCATTGCACTGTTAGTGTAAGTCTTACCTGTGACTAATAAATAAGTTTTTAACTTTAACCAGGAGTTTGCCATTTGGTAACTTCACAGATCATCTGCTGATGGTTCTCAACTCCACTTTCCTGTTTTCCCCGCACAACCCTTCACTCTCTTGGTCCATCAAAGATCCATTGACTCAGCCTGGAATCTATTCAATCACCCAGCTTCTGCTGCTTTCTCAAAATGCGGACGGTTGGGATTAGCTGAGGGTTTTCAAAAAAACGGTGGCATGGACAACTTAGGCCAAAAGGCCTGTTTCCATGCTGTAAACCCCTATGAGTCTCAGAGATTTCTGCAGGCTAACAGCCTTCCAAGGAAAAAATGCTCCCCATATCCATTTTAAAAGGGTGATCATGGCCGCAATTCTTTGGTCGAATCACAACGGGCGTAGATCGTGTTGGGGCCAGAGAATCGTGGGTAAGTGGTTTAGCACATTTAGCACCAGCGCAAAACGCCACTGGAATCCTTCTAAACACTGTGTAATCTGGTTCCTACCCAATCATGGCAGGAGCTAGTTTTGCATGTTTAAATAAATATTTAACTATGGAAAGTTTGTCTGGGGCTGGATTCGCCTTTCTCCCGGGATTCCCCGGGAACTGCAACAACTTGGCGAGAATCACTGTTCAGGAAGAATCACCCAGGGGCGGGATGGGGGGAGGGGCATGGTCCCAAGGCCATTGAAGCCTCGAATGTTCAGGGACATGGCTCAGCACTCTCCCAAAAAAAAATGACTACGTTTGGGTTTTGGGAAAATGACTACGTTTGCGGTTGCACAATTGTGATCTGGGCGGGACCACCATCAGGGCTGATGAGGTGGGTCGGGTGAATTGAGGGGAGGGAAGGGATCGTAGTTGGCAAGTGGCACTCATCAGCAAAACCCAGCCCCCAGTTTTACTCTGTCCAATTCAGTGGGTAAGACAGGGTCCTCTGTCACTCGGGATGTGTGTGGTGAGATACTTGTCGTTCCTGGGCTGTTCAAGATGTGGAGATGCCGGTGTTGGACTGGGGTAAACACACTCAGGCGGGTCACAACACCATGTTAAAGTCCAAACAGTTTATTTGATAGTAAACCCACAAGCTTTTGGAAACGGTGTTCCTTCATCAGATGTGTGGAAGGTTCTGATCAGAGGAGGGCACATAAAGACACACACAGTTTACAGAATACTGATTAGAATGCAAGTCTTAGATTAGAATGTGAGTTTTACAGGTTAGCTGTAAAGACTTGCATTCTAATCAGTATTCTGTAAACTATGTGTGCCTCTATATGCTCTTCTCTGATCAGAACTTTCCACCCATCTGATGAAGGAGCAGAGTTTCTGAAAGCTTATTGGGTTTATTTTCAAATAAACTGATTGGACTTTAACCTGGCGTTCTGAGACTTTTTGACTCTGTTCAAGATGCCCAGCAGCAACAGCATCCACTCAGAGGAAGAAGGTTAAGCGGCAATTTAAATGTAAATTAACCTCTGTCATGTAGGGATCTCGCAGTGGCTTGTTAAACATCGCAAGAATGAAAGTCTTTGTCTTACAGTGCTTACCATCTATCAATTTCCCAAAACATTTCTCAATCAATTCTGAAGTGAGATCTCTGCCATAATGTGTGGCACGCATCAGCCAACTTGATTTTAACCAGGTCCCAGAAGCAGCAAGAGGATAATAATGAGCTTACTTCCTTCTGTGTTGATCGAGGGATAAGTATTGACCAGGACATCTGTAATAGTCTGACCGAGGCCAGTCTTCACCCACTCTTTCTTTACAATGTATTTGGAACTCCATTCAGCAGCTATAGAGTACAGGTCAGACCTGAGCTGTTCAACTGCCGGCCAGAGAGAGGCAGCAGGTTCTAAACTCATCCCATTGCTCCTTCCCCACTAGGCGAGCCTCCCAGGGTGGCTGATAGTCTACAAAGTCCATGCGGAGATCTACAGATGATTCCTGTGGCTATCACATCAAGACCAAAGAGAATAAACCATCTCTTCTTTAAGTGGTGTCAGGGGACCTGTTGCATGAATCTGAGAGGCCCCGCAGTTTAACAATACAGCCAGAGATCTCTGACCTTGTCCATGGCAGGGATTCTCTGACCTCACCTGTTGCTGGGATTGTCCGACCTTGCCTGTAGCTGGGACTCTACAACCTCACCTGGGGTTGGGATTCTCTGAACTTGCCCATGGCTCAGATTCTCTGATCTTGCTTGCAGTTGGGATTCTCCAACCTCGCCCCAGCTATGATTCTCTGACCTCGTCTGCCGCTGGGATTCTCTGACCTCGCTTGAGGCTGGGATTCTCCGACATCGCCCATGACTGGAATTTTCAAACCTCATCCGCAGCTGGCATTCTCCAACCTTGTCCGCACTTGGGATTCACCAACCTCGCTGGAAGCTGGGATTCTCCGACCTCGCCCAGGGCTGGGATTCTCCAACCTCGCCCAGGGCTGGGATTCTCCAACCTCGCCCTGGGGCTGGGATTCTCCAACCTCATCTGGGGCTGGGATTCTCTGACCTCGCCCAGGGCTGGGATTCTCCGACATCGCCGGGGGGCTGGGATTCTCCGACCTTGTCCGGGGGCTGGGATTCTCCAACCTCGCCCAGGGCTGGGATTCTCCAACCTCGCCCCGGGGCTGGGATTCTCCGACCTCGCCCCGGGGCTGGGATTCTCCGACCTCGCCCTGGGGCTGGGATTCTCCAACCTCGCCCGGGAGCTGGGATTCTCCAACCTCACCTGGGGCTGGGATTCTCCAACCTTGCCCTGGGGCTGGGATTCTCGGACATCGCCGATGACTGGGATTCTTCGACCTTGCCCACGACTGGGATTCCCTGGTTATCCTGTGACCAGAGGTCTGGCTGTGCACCACATTCTCCATCCTCTCTGGCAGCAACAGCAGGGTGAATGACATTGGAGAATCCCAGCCCACGTCTGGTAGACATTATTTCTGACTCTGGCTGTCTGATATTCCCTCAGTGCTGCACCGGAGTATCAAGTTATACTGAAATCTCCGGAGTGAGATCTGAATGAATGATCTCAGCAGTGAGATGCAAGACACCGAGCCACAGCAAGATCCTATTCACTTTGAGGACAGGAGGCCTTGAGAAGGGGCTGACAGAGAATAGTGAAAGTTGTAAGTAAAGTTTATTTGTTAGTCACAAATACGCTTATATTAACAGTGCAATGAAGTTACTGTGAAAATTCCCTAGTTGCCACACTCTGGCGCCTGTTCGAATACAATGAGGGAGAATTTAGCACGGACAATGCACCTAACCGGCACGTCTGGGGAGGAAACCAGAGCAGCCAGAGGAAACCCATGCAGGCACAGGCAGAATGTGCAGACTCCACACAGACGGTGACCCAAGGCAGGAATTGAACCCGGGTCCCTGGGGCTGTGAGGCAGCAGTGCTAACCACCATGCCATCGTGTCACCTGTGTAACTTCCTAAAGCACAGACGCAAACAGAAACAGAACTCTTTGACGATCGTTCATTTAGAAAATGTGTTAAAGACTGCACTTGTAATCAGTAAATAATCAAATGCAGAGAGGCCTGAAATTCCAAAACAGTGCAGATTAAACCATTAGTGGTGGAAGAAAAAAACACCTCTGCAATTATAACGAGCCTGTACAGGTTGCAAGCTGCTAATCAGCTACATGCTGACTGAGGCAGCTAATAAGCTCACCATGGTCCAGGTTTGAAGATCTTTTTCACATCACTTCTCTTTCTCTGTGACTGTGGGAAAAGCAGATGGCTTCAATTAGTTTGAAACACATTTTTAACGGGTTGCCAAGCTTAGTGAACCACGGTGGAAACAGACCTGGTGGCTGATTCATTTCTATTCGCACATGAACAACATTTTACTCCAAGCTTCTTCACATTTAGAAACATTAATTTGAGACAATTCCTTAACTGTTTTCCATTTTGAGAGGTGGCTAAGATTCCCCTCCAATTTCCTTTTTTTTTATCTCTCTCTACAGATTTCATAAATTTAGGAGGGATTCTAAAAATAAGTCTAAAGCTTTGAGTCTTCCTTCACTCAAAGATCGATGTCAAATGCAAAATGGATCTGAAACTCACTTCACTAATTCTTGCTAGAATCAAAATGGATACAACCATTGGCAATGTCCATTTCTGATTTGATTTGATTCATTATTGCCACATGTATTAGTATACAATAAACCGTGTTGTTTCTTGCACGCTTTATAGACAAAATATACAGTTCATAGAGAAGGAAATGAGACTGTGCAGAATGTAGTGTTACAGTCATAGCTAGGGTGTAGAGAAACTTAATGCACGATAGTACCGTTCAAAAATCTAACAGCAGCAGAGAAGAAGCTATTCATTGGTACATTAACTCAGAATTTGTATCTTTTTCCCAATGGAAGAAAGTGGAAGAGAGAATATCCAGGGTGCGTGGGTTCTTTGAATATGCTGACTGTTTCTCCGAGGCAGTGGGAAGCATGGACAGAGTCAACGGATAGGAGGCTGTGTTTGCATGATGGATTGGGCTACATTCATGATCTTTTGTAGTTCCTTGCGGTCTCGGGCAGAGCAGGAGCCCATACTAAGCTGTGATATAATCAGAAAGGATGGATCTTGAGCAGAAGTGTCTAGAGCTCAAATTGGTTTCATTAACTGATTTGACAGTCGTTGAAGTTTAGTTTTCATGAACAAACGATATATGATTACAAAATGCTTTTGTTACAGCATTGCGTGGAATATCATGAGCAATTTTGTGTCCTGTATCTAAGGAAGGATGTGCTGGCCTTGGAGAGGGTCCAGAGGAGGTTCACGAGGATGATCCCAGGAATGAAAAACTTGCCGTATGAGGAGTGGTAGAGGAGTCTGGGTCTGGACTTGATGGAGTTTAGAAGAATGAGGGGGGACCTTATTGAAACTTACAGAATACTGAAAGACCCAGACAGAGTGGGCATGGGAAAGATGTTTCCGTTAGTCAGAGAGACTAGGATCCGAGGGCACAGCTTCAGAGTGAAGGGATGACACTTTAGAACTGAGATAAAGCGGAATTTTTTCAACTAGAGGATGGTGAATCTGTGGAATTAATTGCCACAGAAGGCTATGGGGGCCAAGTGATTTAAGACAAAGATAGATAGGTTCTTGACTGCTAAAGGGATCAAAGTTTATGAGGAAAAGGTGGGAGAATGGGGTTGAGAAACATATGAGCCATGGTTGAATGGTGGAGCAGACTTGATGAGCCAAATGATTTCATTCTACTGTTTATGACCAGAGTAACACTTGATGACAGGAGTTAGGATAAGAGTTCCAGGGAGACTCAAAGAACCTATTCAGAGAATCACAGAATCGTTACAGTGCAGGAGTGGCTATTCAGCCCATCGTATCTACACCAGCTCTCCAAAACAAGCATCATGTCTTAGTGCCATTGTCCTGCCTTTTCACTGCATCCCTGCACATTGTTTCTATTCAAATAATTATCTAATACTCTCAAGAACCTATCTCCACCTCCTAGGCAATGCATTCCAGAGCTGAACCATCTCTATGGTTCCAATGTCAGCAGTATCCTCATAAACAAAAGCCCCTTTTAGAATCAGCAGAAAACAGCTCTACTCATATGAGTGCCACACTTTGAGCCTTTTATTGCAATGTCCGTGTTTCAAAACATTACAGATAATTGGCTTGTAAAGTGTTAAAATCAGAGTTTTACAGGCAAGATGTTTTCTCCAAAACTTCTCCTATGTTACAATCAATGGTCAGATCCCAGGAATTCAGTGGAAATCTGGTTCGGGACCATTGATAATTGTTTGAAGTAGATAAAGGTTGAGATTTCTTTACATACAGGCAAATGGGGTTAGCTTAAATGGGCATTTTGGTCGGCATGGACCAGTTTGGGCTGAAGGGCCTGTTTCTGTTCTATGATTATATGTTTAACACACGTGTCTTTTAGAATAAAGCCACAAAATTCCATGAATTTTGAATACACAATAACAAACTTTACAAGTTCTCAAAGATAAATTAATTTCCAATGCATATTCTATATTTTGGATAAGTGTGAGGTACATGTTAGTTAACAGATAAATTGTGGTCAGACACATGCAACCAAAATAGATTCCCTGGATTTTTCAATCCAGAGGTCAGTAAATATCAAGTCAAACAATCACACTAAAACTCTCTTCATGAGGGATTCCCAGCTTTAGCTTTGAAGATCCCTCTGAATGAGCTCCCACCAGATGGCTTTAACATTAACCTACCTCACAGTATTTCAATCAAGATTCCTTCTCTGAGTGACTCAACACTAATATGCAAGCACACTTTCAGATCGATGGCCATGCCAAGCAGAACATCTTTGTTCCAGAAGTACCTTTGCCCCAATAGCCCTCTTTAGAATCATAGAACCCTACAGTGCAGAAAGAGGCCCTTTGAATCTGCACTAAACACAGTTCCACCCAGACCCTACCCCCATGTTATACCCATCAATCTACACATCCCTGGACACTAAGGGGCAATTTTTTAGCATGGCCAATTAACCTAACCCGCACATCTTTGGGCTGTGGGAGGAAGCCAGAGCACCTGGAGGAAACCCACGCAGACACGACAAGAATGTACAAATTCCACACAGACAGTGCCAGGAATTGAACCCAGGACCCTGGAGCTGTGAAGAATCAGTGCTAACCACTGTGTCACCAGTTTACTTGAAGTCTGTCCCTAGGCAACTCTTTCTTTCAATGCAACTGGGATCTGATCCAATCCCTGTCTCTGCGACACTGGCAGGCTGACTTCTTGGATCTTCAGAGATCCTCCTGTTTGATTATTGTGGCTCCCGCGAGCACTCTTCAATTAACAGCGTTCCTCCTGAGACCTCTTCTCAGCTTCTCAGAGTTTTAACAGTAGCACTTTGACTGCATGCAGCTTCATTCTCCTGCTCCTGACTCTCCCAGAATGGACTGTCTCAACAAGGGCTGCGCATCAACACTTGAGATGACCTGGGGACGTCTCAAGACCCTCCCAGAGGATCCCGCTCTTGTTACTCGGCAGGAACTGATGTAACAAGCATTGGAACATCATGTAGCATAAATACTACAATTGCCAGAGACTGATAATTTAACACCCAGGGACACAATTAATTGAATTCATAACACGTAAAATATTAAATCTCAAAGTGCAGGATGGAAAAATACAAGAGCCAGTCTAGATCATCTTGCTAGTCATTTGATTTGATATGAATGCAGTTGTCGATTAACCACAGCATCACTAAAGCTACACAGATCCAGCAATGATGTGAGAAACCTCCCCAATTAGTGATTAGTATCTTTGACAAAGAAAGGCCCAAAAGTACCTGTAATTCCCAAAACACTTACCACATTTCATGTCTAAGCTGCCCATGTACTTTGCCTGAGAATGTTATCTTCTGAAATCTATGAACTGCCTCCACCATCCCCCTCGGGATTGTATTCCATAGAGTGATCCTGAAATAGGCCGGAATTCTCTGATCTCACAGTCAATTCTCCGTTCACAACAGCAGGCCTGCAGAATCCCCATTGCGGGCGAGGTGGGAGAATCTGGCTCATGTGCCCAAACTCTACCTACTCGCCTGCCACGGAATCGGAGCAGGATAGGGTGCGGCAATGGAAATCTTCATTGGACTTGAGCAGAAATTTCTGGTTTTGCCTCGGTAAGGCTGTAAAATCCCACCCATACTTTAGTTTTAAATAGAACTCTTTTAATGTTCAGGCCGGTTCCTGTAGAGTTGGATGTGGAACTAAAGCTTGTTTTCATCTACTTACGTAAGAAATAGGAGCAGGAGTAGGCCATCTAGCCCTTCGAGCCTGCCCCACCATTCAATAAGATCATGGCTGATCTGAAGTGGGTCAGTTCCACTTTCTGGCTTTCTCCCCGTAATCCTTAATTCCCTTGTCTATCAGAAACCTGTCTACCCGTGACTTAAATATATTCAGTGAGGTAGTCTCCACCACTTCAATGGGCAGAGAATTCCAGAGATTCAGCACCCTTTGAATGCAGAAAGGCCTCCTCGACTCTGTTCTAAATTGCCTCCCCCTTATTTTGAGGCTGTGCCCTCTAGTTCTGGTTTCCTTTCTAAGTGGAAAGAATCTCTCTACCCTATCTAGCCTCTTCATTATCTTGTAAGTCTCCATAAGATCCCCCCTCAGCCTTCTAAAACCAATGAGCATAGGCCAATCTATTTAATCTCTCCTCATAAGCTAACCCCCTCATCTCCGTATCAGCCTGATGAACCTTCTCTGTACTCCCTCCAAGGCCAAAATATCATTTTGCAAATAAGGGGACCAAAACTGCTCACATACTTCATTGAATCCCTTTACAATCTTGAAGACGCTTAATCTTTTTGTAAGTTTTCATGTACTTAGTGATGCGGTTAATGATAATCCCATCTAAATTTAGATCCCACATCTCACAGCCCTTTCCGTGTAATCGTTCAACTTCCCAGACCATGGGCGGAATTTTCCCATCCCGCCTGCCACAAGAATCAGAGTGGGCAGGGGCGAACCGTACACAGGTCTGCTGACCTCAGGTGGGAATTTCTGGTCTTGGGGCAAACGTGAGTGAGGAAAAATCCCACTGCTTATTATTTTAATCAGGGTTTGAGATTTTCACCACCTTTGAGAATTCAAAGAGAGCCAGTTGATGATGGAGTAACATTGCAGGAAGAACATTCTAGACCACTCACTGATTATATGCTCGCTAGAGTCCAAGCTTGCAAGGCTAGATAGGATGAAATGGATAATTTACCAGTTCAGGAGCAAGAAAAATTAGTTTCTGAAATTCAGGGATGTTAAAGGTCGTGTGGGAGGTTCGGTTCTGTGAAGGGAAAACTGATCTGTGCATAGAACCAACTTTCATGTGCAAAAGACAAGTTTGCGAATGAAAATAAGAACAGCTGAGGAGGTTGGGGTGTCAATCAACAAGAAGGAGGGCACTTGAATGAGGTCTTGAAGTGGTAAATGATAAACTCGCAGAAGCAGATTCCACAAAGACAGATCTTCAATTAAAATCTGATGAACTTCAAGTGTCAGAAGCCTCAATTCAGACTTGTGAAAAACACTTAGAAAGGGAGAAGGAATTACTGGCTTTTGTTTAGAATAAAACCCTGTAACTTCATAATATGATGTGTGTAATTGTGGAACAAATGAAAACGTTATCTGTACAGTGTGTAGTAAGTTGTTTGTTAGAGGTTCATAATGTTAAGCAGTTCTTGTGAAGAGATTCATAGAAAATCATAGAAACTCAACAGCACAGAAAGAGCCATTTGGCCCATTGAGTTTGCACCAACCACAATTCCACTCAGACCCCTACCCCCATATCTCTACATATTTACCAGCTAATCCCTCTAATCTATGCATCTCAGGACACTAAGGTCAATTTAGCATGGCCAATCAACCTAACCAACACATCTTTGGACTGTGAGAGGAAACTGGAGCACCCAGAGGAAACCCATGCAGACACGAGGAGAATGTGCAAACTCCACACAGACAGTGACCCGAGCCAGAAATCAAACCCAGGTTCCTAGAGCTGTGAAGCAGCAGTGCTAACCACTGTGCTAGCAGGCCGCCCAATAGATTGTAAAAGCTATTTCACTGTAGTAGTGTAATAACACCATGGAAGTGAAAGTCCCGTCACCAAGTTACTTTATTTACACCATACATCTGCACACAGCCAGCTCTCCAGTTGCTGCACTGCTGAATGCAGGCTGGGGGTCTGACACACCTGCTTTAAATAGGGAGCATGAGGCTCTGTAATGTAACCATCAATTAGGACTCATTGGGTATCTCTTTTAAGGAAAATCAACTGGAGTGTTTTTTTTTCATTCGTGGGATATGGGTGTAGCTGGCTGCGTCAGCATTTATTGCTCATTCTTAGTTGCTCTTGAAACTGAATGACTTGCTCAGCTATTTCAGAGGACAGTTGAGAGTCAACCACATTACTGTGGCTCCAAAGTCACATGTAGGCCAGACCAGGTAAGGACGGCAGATTTCCTTCCTTGAAGGACATTAGTGAACCAGATGGGTTTTAGGATTCATCAGATAGTTCATACACTAGCAAGCCAACCTCATTAACCTGGCTGAAGTCATCATGTACAGCTTTCTTTCTTTCAACACCTGGCACAATGGAAGATGTTTGTGGTGGTCGAAGGTTTATCATCTCTGAACCAGGACATTACTGCAGAAATCCCTCAAGGTAGGTTTCTAGACCCAACCGTCTTCAGCTGTAAACCTCATTGCCATGGCTCTAGAATTACACGTAGGCCAGACCGGATGGGATGGCAGATTTCCTTCCCTAAAGAGCATTAGTGAACCAGATGGGTTTTTCCAACAATGGTTTTATGGTCACCAGTCGATCCTTAATTGCAAGTTTTTTTTAACTGAATTCAAGTTTCACCAATGCCGGACCCGGATTCCCAGAACATTAGCAGAGTTTCTGGATTCATAGCCCAGCAATAACACCACTAGGCCCTGTGAAGAGACTTAGTTACTCAACAGAATATTCAGTGCTGAGGTTCACTGAACGTTCATGGAACGGAACATGTACAGAGTCCATGTGACACAAAGTATTCATCGAGATATGGGAAGTTCTCCAAACTGAGATATGGGGGGACACTCCACACCAAGATATGGAGAGACACTCCAAACTGAGATATGAGGGGGGAGAGAGCACTCCAAATTAAGCTATAGGGGCACTCATGTTTAAAACTTCCATCACGTTTCAGATGACTGGTCTTCTGAGCTGAAACACTAACTCTATTTCTCTCTCCACAGGTGCTGTCAGACCTGATGGGTATTTTGCTTTTTTTGGAACCTTGGTCAAAAATGCTGATTTCCAAGAACGTCTATGCTTCTGCTACAACAGTGGTGTTTCACTGTGTAGTGACACAAAGTATTCAATAGCAAATCAGCTATTTGCTATTTCTACCCTGATTTCTGCCCTGTCCTATTCTCACTGTTGTCATCTTGTTGTCATTCTTCTGGCACAGCTGGCACAGTGGTTAGCAATGCTGCCTCACAATGCCAGGGACACAGTTCAATTCCAGCCTTGGGTCACTGTCTGTGCGGAGTTTGCATGTTCTCCTTGTGTCTGCGTGGGTTTCCTCTGGGTGTTCCGGTTTCCTTCCACAACCCAAAGATATGCAGGTTAGGTTGATTGGCCATGATAAATTGCCCCTTAATGTCGGGGGATTGGCAGGATAAATGTGTAGAGTTATGGGGATAGAGCCTGGATGGGATTCGGTGTTGGTGCAGGCTTGATGGGTGGAATGACCTCCTTCAGCACTGTTGGGATTTGATTCTATGACTCAATTTGTCTTCGCCACCAGGCTAGATTATTCCTCATTAAGTTCTTCAATTTTCTATCCAGCAGGAATAGCCGCATCCCATGAATAAATGAAAAGAAAATGGATTCTATCTACTTTGGTTGCAATAGGACTGGAGCCAGTAATAATAGTTCCCTTGCTGGGCTTATTCCAAATATCCAGTGATTGTTTTACTCCTTTTAATGAATTGCACTCACACCTCAAGTGACAAACACCAGCCAATTAAAGTAAAGATCAATAAGCATCTTTACTAGGAGCAATTGTGTTTCCAGTTAAGTGAACCATCGAGTTTGGCTGGTTGTAAGCAATTTAAAGTTCTCTTGCAGCCTGTAAACATGCCATGAGTTTCCCCCTCTACAGTTATAAGGTTGTGAATGAGGAACAAATCCCGTATTAGTTTAATGATGGCTGCAACATCGCACAATGCAAATTGAAGCAATTTATATTTGCAAAGTCCATTTATAAAATACTCCTTCCAACTGGTCAACTTGTGTATCTGGTCCAATCAAAAGTGAACCAAGAACTTGTTGAAGGAGAGGGGATTGGGCACTGAGCAAGGAGACAGGCAGGGAAATGGCTGAGAATGGGGGATAGTGATTGATAATAGTGAGCTCTGTAATCTGGTCTTTCTCCACGGTATTTGGAGGATGGTTGTAAAGACACACCTTTATTAAGGTGGGAGCAGTCAACAGCTTTTATAGAACATTACTTGTTTTGTTCTATAGGCCACGTCTACGTTTTGTGTTTTAGGCTGCACTCTCTTTCTCATTA
The DNA here is from genome assembly GCA_024679065.1 of Sphyrna mokarran. Lineage (NCBI taxonomy): Eukaryota > Metazoa > Chordata > Chondrichthyes > Carcharhiniformes > Carcharhinidae > Sphyrna > Sphyrna mokarran. The sequence continues at coordinate 34,695,606 of JAGIQG010000027.1, forward strand.
CCGAAAAATCTCTTATCAATTTTTTGTTTGCGCTTTGGTCGCACACTTCTGCTCTATGGACACCCAGTGCGGAGGGGGGTGCAGGGAAGGCAGACCACCTCCTAGGCTCCTGGGCCTAGCTACACTCGCTTTAAACAGCTCCAGGCAGCAGGCTGCCGCGGGGTCTTCCAAACTGACTGCTTCTCTATGTGGCTACATTCGTGGGTGGGTGCTTCTGGAGAGAAAACATACAGAGTCCACATTCACCACTGAGATCTTCCCTACCCATTAGGCCCCACAGGGGCTGGGATATATTATTGACCCTTTCAATCATATTTTGATTTGATGTTTTAAGTCTCCTTTGGTCTTGTTTTGAGCAGTTTCCCCGTGTCCCCACCCCACCCCCTCCCTGTTCTTTGAGGGCCTGCCCCTCTCACTTTGCCCCTCAGTTCATTTGCTTTAGTTTGATTGGTTTGGCAAAAAGCTTTGGAGTATTGTGTGCAGTTTTGGTGTCCTTATCTGAGGAAGGATGTCCTTGCTGTAGAGGGATTGCAGCAAAGGTTTACCAGCTTGATTCCTGGGATGGCAGGTCTATCATATGAGGACAGGCTGAGTCAGTTAGGATTATATTCACTGGAGTTTAGATGAGTGAGAGGGGATCTCATAGAAACTTATAAAATTGTAACAAGGTTAGACAGGGTAGATTCAAAAAAAGAATGTTCCCAATGGTGGGAGTGTACAGAACTAGGGGTTAGATATACCTCCAGGGATCAAGAGGTTTGCGGGGCAGGGGGGGCAGGGTTCAGGATGTTGAATTTGGTGTTTTGCCCTGATTGAAATGAATGGTGGCAGAACAGGCTTGAAGAGCCAAATGGCCTCTTGCTGCTTCTAGTTTCTATGTTTCTGTTAATATCTACACTGTATAACCCCCTTTTCTGCTTAGGACAACTTCAGTGAAGGGACCACAGTTAGTTTTCTCTCATTAATCCAGTTTCTTCCTTTTCCGTGCTGAAGGGTGTAGATTCTTCCCGAGTTCCAACTCTCTGTGTCCACTTCATTTCCTGTTCAGTTCACATCACCATCTCCCCCTCTCGCAATGTGCAGCAGTTGCCTTGAGCGACAAAGATTTCAATTCTGACAGGTCCCTTTCATCCCTGGGTTTTGCTCCATTCTCGGAGTTGTTAATGAGGATATTGTACAAATTCCATTGGGACATGATACGAAGCTCTCTAAACTGCCGAGGAAATGAATAATGGAAGTCTCAGGGAGGCTGTTTTGGACTAACAGAAAACAAATTAATGCATTGGTGACTGAAATAAAAACCAAAATAAAAGATTTCCAGAAATGGCAGCATCTGTGGATGGTAATCATAATGTGGAGATGCTGACGTTGGCCTGGGGCAAACACAGTAAGAAGTCTCACAGCACCAGGTTAAAGTGCAGTAGGTTTACTTGATATTAAACCTACAAGCTTTTGGGGTTTGCCTCTTTGTCAGGTGAGTGGAGAGTTCTGATTACAAACAGAGCGTATAAAGAGCACGTGTTCTGAGACCAGAACTCTCCACTCACCTGACGAAGGGGCAAACCCCAAAAGCTTGTGGGTTTACTATCAAATAAACTAGTTGGGCTTTAACCTAGTGTTGTGAGACTTCTTACAGCATCTGTGGAGCCAGAAGGAGAGATAATGGTCAGAATTCTCTCATCCTGCCCGCCACAGGCGGATTGCGGAGAATGTGAAATGCCATTCAGGGTCGGACAGGAATTTCCAGCTTTTAGACCAGAACGGCCGGAGAGTTCCACCCAACATTCTGGGTTGAATGTTCTTCGTTCAGTTCTGATGAGAAGTATTTGAGCTGATAAGTCAACCCTGCTTCTCTGTCCACAGATATCATTGAACCTTCTGAGTACTTCCAGCATTTTATGTTCTTACCACAAATTACCACAAAAGTTATATTTAACAGTAGGAAATGGTCTAATTGGCCAATGAGGAACAGGCTCTTAGCAAATGGAGCAAGTAAGGAACAGCAATTCTGTTTGGGATGGAGTTTGAATTTCAGACAACTAAATCCAGCCAAAAATTGTGTGGGACGTCATAGAATCGTAGCATCTCTACAGTTCAGAAGGAGGCCTTTTGGCCCATCAAGTCAACACTGACTCTCTGACAGAGCATCTTGTCCAGGCTATAGACTGGCATCTCTCCGCTCAATGAGTAAGCAGACAGGAGAAGATGCACCTTACGCCTGGCATGACCAGCTCTCTGCCATTCTCCTGACAGAATCCCAATCCATTTCCAAACCCTCTGGACTGCCATAAGTTTGTTTTGTGAGCCCAGCTACTGTTATTACTTGACAAGTCAAATCCCAGAATGTAACATCGTTTGAATGATTATATTTTTTTAAACCATGAAGAGTTCTTACTGAACAGATTCACAGATGGCACAGTGGTTGGCATTGCTGCCTCACCGTGCCAGGGACCCAAATTCAATTCCCAACTTGGGTCATTGGGAGCTTGCACATTCTCTCCCTGTCTGTGTGAGTCCCCTCCCACTCTCCAAAGATGTGTGGGTTAGGTGGATTGGCCATTCTAAATTGCTTTTTAGCATCAAGGACACTAAATAGGGTAAATGCATGGGGATAGGCACTGGGTGGGATTGCAGTTGGTGCAGATCCAGTGGATGGAATGGTCCCCTTTTACACTGTAGGATTCAATGATTCTGAGTCTGCTGATGACTTTATAACACAAGCATGATACACTTATTGATCAAGAAATATTACGCTGGACGCAAAAAGATTTTAACAGAGGCAGCAAGAAAAAGAAATAATTGAAACTCACTCTACCCCTTTAATCCCACTACAGACCCAAAACTCCAATAAAGAGTTATCATTATTTGCACATCACAGTTAAAGCTGGCTTTTCCGGTAAAATTTTGAACATTCACTAAAAGTCCTTCACAGTTGTTATCTCCTCAAGACAACCAAAGACTGTCATTCTGAACTCACCAGGATTTTAACATTAAAGTGATAAATATGAGTTCCTTAGCAGACTGGCAACATTTGTAGCAAGGGAGTCTATGACATTTCTGTCTTTACTCACTGTTATATACATACCACTTAAATTAAAATCCTCACCTCTGTGAGTCTCTACCTGGACCCACTATTGCTAGGCAACAGCACTGTTCTTTTCTACGTTGTACTTTCGTTTTAGAATCATAGAAGTGCTACAGAGCAGAAGAAGGCCATTCGGCCCATGGAGCCTGCACTGATAACAATCCACCCAGTCAATATCTCTGCAACTCCTGTATGTGCCCTACTTGTTCCCCTGACATTAAGGTGCAATTTAGCATGGCTAATCACCTAACCCGCACATCTTTGGACTGTGGGAGGAAACTGGAGCACCGCAGGAAACCCATGCGGACAGGGGGAGAATGTGCAAACCCCACACAGACGACAACCCAATGCTGGAATTGAACCTGGATCCCCGGCATTATGAGACAGCAGTGCTAACCACTGTGCCACCATGCCACCTAACTTCCCCAAACTACTAACATCACTGATACTTATCTCTTCACTTCAAGAGTTGTAAACCTCATTAAAAATGCACGCATACGAACAGGGCCCCAGACCTGCCGGAATCCATCTCACAAAAGGAAAATTCTGAATGTAACTAGACCTAGGTTCCATCTTTCTTAAGACATAAGTTAAGAAAAAATAAACTTAATTGTGTATCCACGACCTAACATTGGTGTTCAACAAGATTGAGGAAAAACTTGCCATAAATAAAGGGATTCCAGATCAACTGTGGCATCCAGATAATAGGTTGTGGAGATGCTCTGTTAGAGAGTTGGTGCAAACTCAATGGGCTGAATGGCCTGCTTCTGCTCTGTAGGGTTTCTACGATTCTTTCCTCTTTTGCTATTCTCATCCCAAAACATTTGATTCTCGTGGCAGCAGAATTACCCGTACAGTTCTGAAAAAAAAACTATTTATCCTGACTGTAATGAGGAAGATCTCACTATTCACTAATGACTCAGTTGTGTGAGATATACCAGGTCAGCGTCATTCATGAGTTTAATGACTCATTTTAAAATAACCTTTACCGGGAGGGTGTGGGGGGGGTGGGGATCAGGTCATTCTTGATGAGATCGTTGAATGAAAGCTTCAAAATCTCGGTCTACTTTCTGGGTTAACATTTGTCTCAGGAAACAAGGTCCAGAATAAGGATCCATCCGCCATCATTTCACAAAGCAATAATTAAGACTTTTTTGTTTTCAGAAGGGAATAGATGCTCCAAATTTTCTTTTTAGTGTGAGACTTGTTTCTGAGGTCAGTCAGTAACAAGAAAGGATTTCGGCATGTTGGCTTTTTCTGCTCAGTACGCTTGTAGCTGTCAGTGCGGTGAATTCCGCCATTTCAGAACAAACCATCAGAGAACGTTTCGGAACAAAATAAGCAAAATGCCGCAGATGCTGGAATCTGAAATGACGATGCAGCATGTCTTAAGTTAGGAGAGAAACAGAGTTATTGACCGCGATTTTCCCCATTTTTTTGGCTGGGAGGTCCCATATCGGACAATTTACAGTGTTTGTCCAGTGCCACATTTCCGGCAGCATCAGCTTCATACCGGAAATTGGCATGGCGGCGCAGAAATCATTTTAATACTTATTTGAATTTCATTTAAATGAGGTTGGCAGGTTCAGGACTGGAATCTCTGGGCCTGCTCGCATGTACACCCACACAAGGCTCCCCGCCTCAGAGTAGTTCACTCCAGTGGTGAGTACAGTAGCTCCACAGCTTTGGGGAGCGAGCAGCCTGACCCCTCTGGAATGAAAAGGGGCAATTGGGGCACCCCCCCCAGAGGTTGGGGCGGAAAGGGGTGGTGGGTCCTGGACATTGCCACCCTGACAAGTGCCAGTCTGTGCCCCCTGTCACTGCTAATGTTCAGGGGGCATCTTGGGACTGCCCATTGGGCATGAGGGTAGTGCCAAAGGAGGAGCTAATGGGGCAAGGTCTGGTGGGGCATTCAGTGGGGGTGGAAGTGTCCAGCTGCCATATTGCAATCGGGATTGCTGGGAGGAGGAGGAATTCAGTGATCGTGGCAGGCTAAATGGGGTGTCAGCTTGCTGGGGAGTTGCTGGAGGGGGAGTTGGTCAGCACTGTGGGGGAGGAAAGTCGGAGCTGCATTGACTGTCAGAGAGAGCGGGTGCTGAAGATCAGGGTGGGCCGGGAGCGGGGGGCGGGGGCAGTTTGGGGCTGGGCCTGGGAATAATTGGAGTGGGGGGGGGGGGGTCACTGATTGACCACAGTCCGAAGATGTGCGGGTTAGCTGGATTGGCCATGTCAATTGCAGGGAGGGGTCCAGTTTGTCAGAGAGATGGTGCCGAATCACCAGGCTGAATTGCCTCCTTCTGCGCTGTAGGGATTCTGTGATAGCTCAAGGTCAAACATGGGCAAGGAAACCTCCTCATGACTATTTTGGTAAGTAGTCTCTCAGCAGATGAATCAGCACTCTATGTTGAACACCTCTTGAAAGATGAACTGTGTTATGCAAAGACACAGAGTGTGTTGTCAGGAGTGACTACTGCAAAGTCCTGGGTAAAGATGCAGTCCTACCTTCACACTGAGAATGCCACCCGTTATTGAACAGCATTGCCACTAGCAAGATTCAGAACAGACCTTACAGGTCAAAACTGGACATCTGTGAAACATCACCACCAGCAGAGAAATAATCAATCACAAACTGTAAGCGAGACATATCCCCCACGATCATCAACCCCAGTTCAATGAGAAGAGACCAACTACAACACCAGCTATACCTAAAATGAAGTGAAGCTACAAGGCTACACGCTTGCTTAACAGCAGAAGCAGTGTGTGACAGGCAGATCTAAACAATCCCACAACCGACAGATCAGATCAAAGCTCTGCGGTCCTGGAATATCCAGTGATGAACTATGTTGGATAATGAGAAAATACACTTGAAGAGGACGGTCCACAAATATCCCCATCCACAATGATGAGGAGCCTAGCACAGCATTGCAAAAGATAAGTTTGACGCATTTACAATCACCATCAGTCAGATGTGCCAAATGGATGATCCAAATTGGCAGCAGTTCTCAAACTGTTCAGTATCTAAGGAGCTGTAAATGATGCTGAGCATTGTACAGTCATCGGCGAACATTCCCACTCCTGATTTTATGAAAGGAAGGGAGGTCATTAAAGAAGCAGCTGAAGATGATTGGGGATTAAGACTCAGTTCCTGAGTCTTAAAAGTTCCTGAGGAACTCCTGCAGTGATGTCTTGGAGCTGAGATGATTGACCTCCAACTATCACAATCATCTTCCTTTGTGCCAGGTATGACGCCAGTCAGCACTTTGAGAATTTTCTCCCTGATTCTTGTTTATCCCAGTTTGACTGGAGTTCCTTGATGGAACTCCACAACAACATCCACCCGACAATGTGGAAAATTGCCCAGGAATGTGCTATCCACAAAAAGCAGGAGAAATCCAACCCAGCTAATTACCGCCCAATCAGTCTACTCTCAATCATCAGTAAAGTGACGGAAGGAGTCACGCACAATGCAGTCGAGTGAGACCCATACACTGAAATAGCCAGTTGATTGACACTTGGTTTGGGTTCCAACAGCTTTCTACTCCCTGACAGCCTCTTCACAAGCATGAACAAAAGAGCTGAGCTCCAGAGGTTAGGGGGCTGCCCTTGAACATCAAGGCTGCGTTTGACCGAGTGCGTCATCAAGAACTCCAGTCAAACTGGGATAAACAAGAATCAGGGAGAAAACTCTCAAAGAGCTGGTTGGCGTCATACCTGGCACAAAGGAAGATGATTGTGATGGTTGGAGGTCAATCATCTCAGCTCCAGGACGTCACTGCAGGAGTTCCTCAGGAACTTTTAAGACTCAGGAACTGAGTCTTAATCCCCAATCATCTTCAGCTGCTTCTTTAATGACCTCCCTTCCTCCATAAAATCAGGCGTGGGAATGTTCGCCGATGACTGTACAATGCTCAGCATCATTTACAGCTCCTTAGATACTGAACTCATTCATGTCCAAATGCAGCAAGATTTGGGAAATATCCAGGTTTTTCTAACAAATAAGATTCGTGCCAAGTAATGATCATCTCTGAAAAGACAGAATCCAACCATCACTCCTTGACATTCAATGGCATTATCATGACTGAATCCCTCATGATCAACATCCTGGGAGTTAGCCTTGGCCAGAAGTTTAACTGGACTAGCTGTATAAATGGTGTTGCTAGAAGAACAGGTCAGAAGTTAGGAATACTGTGGTGAGTAGCTGACCTCCTGATCCCCTAAAGCCTGTCCATAAGGCACAAGTCAGGTGTGTAGTGGAATGCTCTCCAATTGACTGGATAAGTGCAGCTCCAACAACACTCAAGAAGCTCGATGTGATCGAGGACAAAGCAGCCTCACTTGACTGGTAACCCCATCCTCAAGGAAGAGTGGCACGGTGGCACAGTGGTTAACACTGCTGCCTCACCGTGCCAGGGATCTTGGTTCGGTTCTGGCCTCGGATCACTGTTTGTGTGTTCTCCCCATGTCTGCATAGATTTCCACCGAGTGCTCTGGTTTCTTCCCATATTCCAGGGATGTGCGGGTTGGGTTGATTGGCCATGCAAAACTGACCCTGGTGTCAGGGGATTATTAGGGTAGATATGGAGTGTTACAGGAATGGAAACTGCGTGGGATTGTGGTTGGTGCAGACTCAATGGACTGAATGGCCTCCTTCCACACTGTAGGAATACTATAATTCACTTCCTCCACACTGCACTGCTGCAACTCGCAAAAGGTCTGTTGACAGCAGCTTTTAAATGCACAGCCTCTCCCAGTTAAAAGAACAAAGGTGACAGATACATGGAAATATCATCCCCCAACTTCCCCTCCAAGCCGCATACCATCCTTGGAACCAAATGGCCATTCCTTCACTGTGGCTGGAACTTCCTCCCTAACAGCACTGTGGGTGTACCTACATCACAGGGACTGCAGTGGTTCAAGAATGCGGCTCACGACCTCCTTCTCAAGCTAATTAAGAATGAGTAATAAAAGTTGGTCTCGCAGAGATACCCAAATCACACGAAGGAATAAAAACAATTTGCAGCACAGTCAGAGGCCATTCCGCTCAACAGGTCCATGCTGGTATATATATACTGCACACAAACATGCTCCAACTCTATCTCACCATATTAGCATAGGCTTCTATTCCTTTCTACCTCAAGAACGTATCTATCTTTCCAATAATTATATCTATCTAAATATATTTTTCAAGGGTTAACTACAGATTAGGACAGTGAATTTAGATTAAAGTGTGATGGGATCGACCCTGGTCTCTGACACTACAACAGTAACTACACTTCGAAAGTACTTCATTGGTTGTAAAATGCTTTTAAACCTTCTGAAGTTATAAAAGCTGTTGCATAAGTACACTTTTGATCTTTGAATTGTGTTAATTCTGGATATATGGCTGAGTCAGAGAGTCAAAGAGTGTTACAGCATGGAGAAAGGCCCTTCGGCCCAACCAATCCATGTTGATCAGGGTGCCCTCCCAGCTAGTCCCCATAGCCTGCGTTTGGCCCATGTCCCTCTAAGCCTTTCCCATCCATCCACTTATCCAAATACTTTTGAAATGTTGCTGTGGAGTCACAGAAAAATCTCACACTTCAACCCTGTCCAATAATCGTTGTCATCAGATATCACAGTTAGAGTTTAATGTCAAATAGTTATTCACCAATTAAACTAAATCGATATCTGTCCACTACTTTGTACTGCATGCATTTTTAAATTCATTTTATTGATACATCCCAGTCGCTGAGAAACACAGGAATTAATTAAATTCCTGGTACTGTTCCCTCCTGTGTATGTGACTGTGATAAATTATACAACTGCTGCAGTATTACAAAGAACAAAGAACAAAACAGCACGGGAAACAGGCCCTTCGGCCCAACGAGCCGCACCGCCACGCTGATGTTCCCATCTCTACCCGCGATCCCTGTCCATGTTTATAGATCTATGGATTAAAAACCAAATTTGAGACAATCCAGGGAGAATTTGTTTTGCCAGTTAGCCTAAGAGCACATCTTTGGGATGTGGGAGGAAACCGGAGCTCCCGGAGAAAAGTATTGTTACCTTAGCTGCTGAAGGATCTTTACTCGATTAATGATTGGCAAACCGAGTGGTGCAATGGGCTAGTGTAGCCCCAACCAGCTTAGACATTCACTCCCTCCACTACTGGCATTCTATGGCTGCAGGAAGTGATGGGCAGGATCTTATCAGCTCGCCCCGCTGGTTGATCAAGCCAGGAAGATAGCAGGGGAAGCTTTTGTGAGTCGGTTTAGCTCAGTTGGCTGGACAGCTGGTGACTGATACCAACAGCGTGGGTTCAATTCCTGCACTGGCTCAGGTTACTCATGAAGAGCTGTCTTCCCAACTTTAGGAATTAAGAGCAGAAGTAGGCAAATTCAGCCCTTTGGATCTGCTCTGCCATTCAATCACATCATGGCTAGTCTCAAATCCATCACGATTCCTTTATTTTTTTAAAATCAGAAATGTATCTATCTCCTTCTTGAAACCATTCATTTGTTGTTGGAAAATCACCACTCAAAGTCAAATTTAAAGATTCAACATGCAGTTTATCAGACACAGCTTTGGGAGCAGTGCTGAGCACGCCGCAGTGCTCACAGTCACATTCTCAACTTTAAAATGGCATCTGAGTTTCTTTTATACATTTTCAAATAGTGGATAAGTATGGACATTAACAGCTAGCACATCGTTATGTGTTTCAGAGAGTAGACAAGTATGAAGATTAGCAGTTAGGACATTGTTATAAATTTATGCCCTTCTTTCAATGACTGATCTTATTAACAAAACTCATTGTTTTAGTTCTGCCTTACCTCAAGCTAAGTAGATCATCTGGCCCTCAAGATCTGATTTATTTCCTGTAATATTTAGACACTAACAGGATTTGACATGTTGTGCAATGTCTGTGCCTGAAGACATCTTAATAAAGAACAAAGAACAAAGAACAAAACAGCACGGGAAACAGGCCCTTCGGCCCAACGAGCCCGCGCCGTCACCTCGATGTTCCCACTTCTACCCACGGTCCCTGTCCATTTTTATAGATCTATGGATTAAAAACCAAATTTGAGACAATTTAGGGAGAATTTGTTTTGCCAATCAGCCTAAGAGCACATCTTTGGGATGTGGGAGGAAACCGGAGCTCCAGGAGAAAACCCACGCAAGCATGGGGAAAATGTGCAAACTCCCACAGATACAGGCCCAAATCCATGTATCTGCACAGCACAGCAATAGTCACTGAGCTGTTGTGTTGCCCATCAGATGGTCCAGGTCAAGCGTACGCTAACAATGTGAAGCACTAGGATACTCTCAAAAGGTCCAAGAGCAGCCCTCTCACGACCCATCACGTGTATGCCCCTCGTTAGACAACAAGGTGGACCAAAGACCTGTAGGATAAAAACAAATACATCAATATCACCATCTATTTACACACTTCCCAGGGACTCCCAAGGCTCATGATCCCTATTTTAAATCAGTTTTCTATACCCCTCCATTCCCATTCTGTTCATGTGCCCATCTAAGTATTTCTTAAATAACTCCAGAGTACCTGCCTCCACCACTTTACTTGGCAGCGCATTCCATACCCCCACCACCCTCTGTGTGAAAAAACTCCCTCTAGCATCCAAATTATACCTTACCCCCCTCACCCTAAGCCCGTGACCCCTCGTGCTATTTGAGTCCATCCTAGGAAAAAGCTTAGCCCTGTTTACTCTATCTATCCCCTTCAAAATCTTGTACACCTCTATCAGATCTCCTCTAAGTCTACGTCTTTCTAAGGAAAACAGTCTCAATTTGTCTAATCTCTCCTCGTAACTCAGACCTTCCATATCAGGCAGCATCCTGGTAAACCTCCTCTGCACTCTCTCCAGAGTCTCCACGGGCAACATGACAGCTCAGAGAGTATCACCGTTGCTGTGCAGACACATGGATTTGGGCCTGTGTCTGCGGGAGTTTGCGTGTTCTCCCCGTGGTTGTGTGGGTTTTCTCCGGGTGCTCCGGTTTCCTCCCACATCCCAAAAATGTGCTCTTAGGCTGATTGGGTAACAAATTGTCCCTATATTGGTCCCTATGTGTCATTAAGATGTTAGGACGGCGGCGCGGGCTCGTTGGGCTGAAGGGCCTGTTTCCCGTGCTGTGTTGCTCTTTGTTCTTTGTTCTTGTTCTTTGTCCTTCCGGTAGTAAGGTGACCAGAACTGGACGCAGTATTCCAAATGAGGTCTAACCAGCGTTTTATATAACTGCAACATTAAAGGCCAGCTCTTGTACTCTATACCCCTTTTTTTTTGAGTTCAATTCCCAGCTTGGGTCACTGTCTGTGTGGAGTTTGCACTTTCTCCCTGTGACTGTGCGTGTTTCCTTCAGGTGCTCCAGTTTCCTCTCACAGTCCAAAGATGTGTTGGTTAGGTTAATTGGCCATGCTAAATTGTCCCATAGTGTCCTGAGATGTGTGGGCTACAAGGATTAGCTGGGTAAATCTGTGGGGATGGTGGGATTATTATTAGTGCAGATTTGACAGGCCGAATGGCCTTCTTCTGCACTGTAGGGATTCTATGAATATTATCAAATCACCTATGTGCCCCTCTTTGTAAGTAATGTGGATATTTACAAACATGTTTATGAGTGCTCGAGCGCAGTGTTCACCTCTAGCTTCTAGTTGCATTGGCGACAGGTGGTTGCTCTGTCACCTCTCTTGCCCTGGATGTATTGGTGCTTGTTCTCTGTGTGAACAAAGAACAAAGAACAAAGAGCAACACAGCACGGGAAACAGGCCCTTTGGCCCAATGAGCCCACGCCGCCGTCCTAACGTCTTAATGACATATCCTTGACTTTAGGCTATGCCTATTGTTGAAGATTCCCACATAGGGACCAATATAGGGACAATTTGTTACCCAATCAGCCTAAGAGCACATTTTTGGGATGTGGGAGGAAACCGGAGCACCCGGAGGAAACCCACGCAACCACGGGGAGAACGCGCAAACTCCCGCAGACACAGGCCCAAATCCATGTGTCAGCACAGCAACAGCGATAGTCTCTGAGCTGTCATGTTGCCCATTAGATGGTCCAGTTTAAACATACACTAACAACGTGAAGCACTAGGCAACTCCTGAAGCAACCTCCAAGAGCAGCTTTCGCACGACATGCCGCATGCATGCCCCTTGTTGGTCAACAAGTTGGACCGAATTGCCTGCGGAAACAAATAAGACTTAATTAAACATGCTAAAAAAAAACTAAGACATTCCTGAGACGAAACTAAAAGATAGTCTACTACTATTTGGTCCTCCCGATATTCAAACAGTCCTGCTATATCCCTCTATCTGCACACCGCTCATGTGGCTGTCCAAGAGACCCTTAAACAACCCTAGCGTGCCTGCTCCCACCACCTTACTCGGCAGTGCATTCCACACCCGCACTACCCTTTGTGTGAAAAACTGGCCTCTAATATTCGTCTTATACATAGCCCCCTTCACCCTGAGCCCGTGACCCCACGTTCTATCCATTTCTAATGGTGGAAAAAGCTTACCACCATTTACTCTATCTATACCCCTCATAATCTTATATACCTCTAAAAGATCCCCTCTCAGCCGACGTCTTTCAAGGGAAAACAACCGCAGTGTTTTCAATCTTTCCTCATAAGACAGCCCTTCCATACCAGGCAGCATCCTGGTAAATCTCCTCTGCACTCTCTCCAGGGCCTCTACATCCTTCCTGTAGTACGGCGACAGAACTGGACGCAGTACTCCAGATGAGGCCTAACCAACGTTCTATACACCTGCAACATCAGACTCCTACTCTTGTATTCTATACCCCTTCCTATGAAGGCTAACATACCATACGCTTTTTTTACCACATTCTCCACTGTACTGACACCTTCAGAGACTTGTGAACTTGCACCCCCAGGTCTCTCTGCATCTCTATACTCCGGATAGTTTTACCTTTTATACTATAACTCCCCTCTACATTATTCCGGCCAAAATGCATCACCTCGCATTTATCCGGATTAAATTCCATTTGCCATCTATCTGCCCAATCTACCAGCCTATCTATGTCATGTTGTATTGCCAGGCACTGCTCCTCAGTACCTGCCAATCCAATCATCTTAGTGTCATCAGAAAATTTGCTGATCACACCACCTACCCCCTCTTCCAAGTCATTTATATACACCACAAATAGAAGGGGTCCTAGTACAGAGCCCTGTGGCACACCACTAGTGACAGACCTCCAGTTGGAAAAAGAGCCTTCCACTACTACCCGCTGTCTCCTCCTCTCAAGCCAGTTCTCAACCCATCTACATACCCGGCCCTGTATCCCATGCGCCTTCACCTTTTTTATCAGCCTACCATGAGGGACCTTATCAAACGCCTTACTGAAATCCATGTAGATGATATCAACGGCTTGTCCTTCATCAACTGTTTTTGTCACCTCTTCAAAAAGTTCCACGAGATTCGTAAGGCATGACCTCCCCTTAACGAAGCCATGCCCTGATCAGATCGCAGCGCTCCAGATGCTCATACATCCTGTCCCTGAGAATCCTCTCCATTAGCTTACCTATAACTGAAGTCAAGCTCACCGGCCTATAGTTCCCTGGGTTATGCCTCTGACCCTTTTTAAAAAACAGTACTACATTTGCAATCCTCCAGTCCTCTGGGACCTCCCCTGTGTCCAAAGAAGAGACAAAGATTTGCGTCAGAGGCCCAGCAATGTCATCTCTCACCTCCCTTAGCAGCCTGAGATAAATACCATCAGGCCCCGGAGCTTTATAAGTCTTTATGCTACCTAAAAGCCCCAACACTTCATCCCTCGTAATGATTATTTCCTTTAACGGGTCCTCAAATTCCTCAAAGCCGGCATCAGACATCAGGCCCCTCTCCCGTGTGAATACTGATGCAAAGTATTCATTCAGGATCTCCCCCATTCCCTCAGGCTCTAAGCATAGTTCCCCTCCTCTGTCCCTGAAGAGGTCCAATCTTCCCTCTAACCATCCTTTTGCTCCTTACATAGGAGTAAAATGCCTTAGGATTTTCCTTAATCCTACCTGCCAAAGCCATTTCGTGGCCCCTTTTTGCCTTTCTGACACCCTTTTAAGATCCCGTCTACACTCTCTATATTTTTTCCAGCGCTGCCTCTGTCCCCAATTGCCTGGATCTAACGTACGCCTCCTGCTTCTTCCTGACCAAGTCCTCAACATCCCTAGTAACCCACGGTTCTCTAATCCTACCTTTCCCATCCTTCCTCCTTACCGGCACGTGTCTTTCCTGCAAAAATTTTAGTTTTCCCTTGAAAGACTCCCTCATGTGCAGTGTCGACCTACCCTCGAACAGCTTATCCCAGTCGGTATCCCTAAGATCCTGCCTAATCTGGCTATATCTAGCCCTCCCCCAGTTTAACAAGGCACTGTGACTATGGCCTTGAGCGACCTCCACTCAGGAGCTTGTTGCTGACCCATATGAGTCTTTAGTTTTGGCAGCAATGGTCGAGGTCAATGGCTGATGGATAAAGGAGTGCAGCCCCCATAAGAGGAACTTCCAAATGGAGGCAGCCGCTGTTCACCTGCCACCACAAGGATTTTCTAGTCGATCCTGCTAACCAATGAACTTAAAAGAGCTGGCTGTCCAACCATGTTCCCAGTGCCCCTGAGCTCAGGACCAGAGCTTAGATGTGCATGTCAGAGTGGTCCCAATGATTGTGTCTGCAATGCACTCAGTATGTCCCTCCAGGTCAGTGGCCACTTCGTATATGGAGAAAGCTTGGCACTCTAAAGAGTGAGTGATCGTAATGCACTTGGCTTGCGTGGATTCTCCACAGTCTATGCCAGAGCACACAATCCCTCTGGTATGCCAATCAAATCTTTGTGGACCCTGTATTGGATATCACGCATCTGCTGTCATGCGGATAACTCAAGAGCCTCATCATCTGACTTGGAATGTCCTTTTGCAGGGTTCATTTTGTGCCAGGTAACCATCTTATATCTTTTAATTTTGGGTTTACTCCAACAATTCCCCCTTTTAATTAGGATTACGTTCTAATAATCCGATAGACCAACAATAGCAGCAGGGAGCATTTCAAGCTCTCTCTGTGAGTCTCTTTCTTCCTGATTATCCCTTACTAATTTATGCATCCCTTTTAACTGGGCGCTTAGTTTCAAAACATATTGTTTAATTTTGTCTTTTAGTGGGCTTACATCGTCCCTATCTGTTATCTGGTAATTGAATTGCCCTTCCTGTTAGTAGTTCATTAATTTCATGTTCTACGTTCTAATTTCTATGTTCCTGTCATTAGTTCATTCAGGTTAATCCAGTTGTCCAGTTTGTGGTTGCTTTTAACCTCATTAATGGTAGTGGGTTATCATTGACATTTGCTTAACCTCATTAATATGATAGGTAATACTTCTGTCCATGTTTTTCCTGACATTTGCGTGGCCTTAGCCAGGGCATTCTGAAGAGTTCTGTTCATGTGTTCCACCATTCCAGCACTCTGTGGGTGGTAAGGGATGTGGAATTTTTGTTTTATTCCCATCAGCTGGCACCCTGTTTTTACCACCTTTCCAATGAAATGCGTCCCTTGAGTCGAATCAATTTGTGTGGGTATTCCCCAGTATTCTAGCCAGCGTGGTAGCAGTACAATTTCAGGTAGGGAATGCTTCTAAGCACGTGGTAAATTGGTCTATGATAACCAAACAATAGGTTTTGCCGTGGGATTGTGATAGTGGCCTTGTGAAATCTATTTGCTGATGTTCCTGGGGTCCCTTTGGCCAGGGCTGGCGTCCCATCTTAATCAACTGGGGTTTTATTGCACGCATGTCATGCATTGGTGACAATGTCGGGCTATGCCCCTCCCCATTCTTTGCCACCAACTTTCTTTTCCTATACTAATTGCCATGGCCCTTCTGTCCACATGTGAGAGTCCATGGTGTGGTTCCAAGAGGGAGTTTTGTATGCATTCCGGTGCTATTACCTTGTTATTGCGTCTCCAAATGTTATTAGTCCCTCTGCTCGCCCCTTGTGCTTCTCACTCCCCTTTTCCTCTTTCGGGGTATCCTCGTGTAAGTCCTGAATATTTATTTTGTCTTCTGTCTGAACCATTACTGCTTTGGCGGCTCACCAACTCCTCCTGTTCTAACGTTATGGGGAGCAGGTGGGTAAGTGGAACTGAACCACTACAAGATCAGTCATGATCTTATTGAATGGTGGGGCAGGCTTGAGGGACCAGGTGGCTTACTCCTGCTCCTAGTTCTGTCACCTGCGTGGATAGATCTCCATCAATTCTTTCTGACTTTACTGTTTCTAATCCGTCATATACTACTGCCCACCCTGTCTGGGGTGATCCTTCCATGTATTTACGTGAAATATGTACAAAAAAGGTCTCTTCAGCTGTTGCTAAACATACATCCTTTACTCTACTTTTTCTATAGCCAAATCTACATCTCCACAGTTATGCGGTTCTCCTGGATCCAAAACTCCTTCTGCTGGGTTATCTCCTGTGTCACTTAGTATTATAACTGATTTGTTGGGAGGTAGGCTTCCCATTTAACCCTTCTCATGTTCGAGACAGACCTTAACTTTGCTGTATTTAGCATTTCCACCAAGCTGTGTTTGGTATGGAGGATTATGTTCCCTGTCATTACTATTGGTTCACTAACCTTTGCGATCTGGGTGGCACAATCTAAGATGGCTATGCACCTTGGCAGTTTGGTTATTACCAGCCCTTCCACTGTTGAATAGTAATATGGGTTTCTGTTTATCGCCATGATCTTGTGTTAGTATTGCAGAGTAGAAGCCCCCTTCATTGTTACAATGCGTGTGGAAATCTTTACTGGGATCTAGTAGTCCTGGTCCTGGGACTGATATCAGTTCTGCCTTTTACATATTATAGGCTTCTTTTTTCTCAGGTCCCCATTCTATGGAGTTTAAAGCTGGCTTTCCCCCTTTAACTAGCCTCTGTGTAAGCTCTGCCAATTTTGCAAATCCTGGGATAAAACTTTGACGATAATTGAACAGTCCCAGCACCTTCCTCTCATGGTGACTGGCCGCTGCATTTATTGTACCGCCCTCTTTCAGTCTGTTGGCATCTCTTTAAGCCATTGGGATATGAAGTGTCCTAGATACAGAAATGGTACTTTCCCAATTTGTGCCTTTTTGGGGCTCACCTTTAACCCTGCGATTTTCAATTCATTCAGAACTAGGTATAATGCTCCCTCTTGTCCCAACTTAGATTCTGAGGCTATTAATTTATTGTCCATGTATTGTGGAATCATGCTACCCTCTGGTAGTTCAACCCTTTTCAAAATGTCACTCATTACTCAATTGAGGATGGTGGGGCTATTGTGGAATCCCTGCGGTAGGTGAGTCCAAGTGTACTGTTTGTCTCCACTATAAATGCAAATTTATCTTGTGATTCGGGAGCTAAGGGTAGGGACCAGAACTCATTGGCTATATGTAATACAGCAAAGATTTTACTCTGCGGTGACAATCCATTCAGGATTGTCAAAGGGGTTGCTGCAATGGGGTGAAATTTGGGCGTGACTTTATCGAAGGCAGCGTAGTCTATTGTGAGTCTGTACCTTCTGTCGGGTTTGCACACTGCTAGGTAGGCGAGTTAGTGGTACTTGTAGTTTCCCTCAGAATTCCTTTCTCCACTATTTCTATTACAGCTGCCTTTATTTTATTGGATACTGTTGGTGGAGCTTATGCTCTGGTCCGGGCACCTTTATTGGGTCAGTTTTGGTTAGGCCCGTATCTAATTTTGTTCAGCCCATACTCCGAGGACAGAGGCACACATGGCTCCAAACCCCTCTGTTTCTAGTTGCCAATCTCTGGTGGTGGCTGTGGCCACCTTAATTGCTTCGAGGTGACTCGTGAGTTTTAATATTCCGATTTTCCGACCGACATGCTTTGGCCAAAC
Source organism: Sphyrna mokarran (assembly GCA_024679065.1). Taxonomy (NCBI): domain Eukaryota; kingdom Metazoa; phylum Chordata; class Chondrichthyes; order Carcharhiniformes; family Carcharhinidae; genus Sphyrna; species Sphyrna mokarran. The sequence continues at coordinate 34,713,583 of JAGIQG010000027.1, forward strand.
TAGCTCTCCCTTCCTATAGTCTATCAAAATTTCATTAAATCGTTTCCCATTGTTGTACCATCGTTATTTTTACACACATAGAATTTCATAGCTATATACAAATTATTTATTTCTAGTAACGTGGTCTCATGCAGGTAGGCGGGTATTTTGTTCCCTATTATCCCTGTTAGGTAAATCATCCTACTTGTAGTGAGTAAGGGAAGGTTGGCGACAGATATGGGTGCACTTGTGTCCATCAGCATCTCACATTGCCTGCCACTTACTAGTGCAGACACATAGATCCTTCCCTCCTTCTTACCCTTATGAATGGGGGCTACAGGGGGTCAGTCTTGCTGGTCTTGGGGATTCTTTAGTTCCTCCAATTCTGCTGTGGACATTAATCGGGATGGAGGGGTCTCCCATTTTTGTCCCAATATATTGCTTTGATCTATCCATTTTTATTACAATAATTACAATATCTCCCACTCTTTCCAAGCTTATTTTCTTTCCTTGGGACCTGGCATTCCTTTGCAAAATGCCCTTGTTGACCATAATTATGAAAGGTCAGTTTGGGGTTACTTCCACTCCTGCTATCATAGGAGGCTACTCTTTCCTGTTTTATTTTTGTCTGAGATTTCTCTCCCCGAACCCTTCTCAATATACACCACTAACCCATTCCACCAATTCATCATAATCCTGGAACATGATCACTCCCATTTTTAAGATAGTTTGGTGAGTGCTGGAAAATATGCTTAAATAAGGGCTCAATCCCCACGGCCGGGCTTTCCTTGCCCTGTGCATTCCTGGTATACTTGGAACAACAGTTCCCCATATTCAGAGGCCCCTTCCCCCTTTTGTTGCTTGGTCATTGTGAATATGCTCCAAATGGTAGGGGCATTTCCTAAAACTCTCTAGACTTCTGTTTTAAACAGGGCAAAAGATGCCTGTTGGGCATCTATTTCTGCTGTTTGGGCTACTGCGTGTATCTAATGTTCCTCACAGTAGTCTTGTGCTTGGGGAATGGCGGGCTCTCGGCTACCTGCCTCCATTTATCCGCTGGACATGTGGCCCTAACCAATTGGTGTATATCCTTTAAGTGCAGTTGGTGTCCTACCCAAACCACATCTAATTCTTCCCAAAATTTCATATTTGCGCTTCTAGGTTGTAGTTTACCCAGGGAAGCCATTATCTGTTGTTTTCAGCCCGGGATGAATGGTTTGTAATTTGCTGTTGGCTGCATGTCCGTTCCTCCTCGGGTTACTGGTGCCAAGTTGTGTTCTAGCGTTTCCCCTTCCTCTGGAGGGGCAGTTGGTCCCTATTGTGTGGGGGCAGAGGAACAGCTTCCCTTCCCCATTGATTGTCTTCAAATACTCAATTCCTCTTCACCAATTCCCTTACCCTGGATTCTAATTTTTTAAATTTTATCCTTATCTTTGTTCCACTTTTCAGTGGAAGCAACTACTTGTTTAATTAATCCAACTAATTGACAGACTAATAATACCCGTGCCTTTCTTGTTTTGTCTGTCTTTTTCCCATCTACCCATTTTCTCTGTTGTTATAAGGTTGGAGAAACATCCCAGTCGCCCCTTTGCATCTTTTTAATCAACGAGTGTCTGCCTGTTGTATATTTATCAATAAGGGAACCCACAGGTCCCCACTTAGTTTCTTTATCTGCCATCTTGTAGACTTCTACGTCCTTGGCAATGTGTTTTCTCCATTGGAGTCCAGCTCTAGGTCAGGGTGATCAGTTCCTTTCTGCACTATTTTACAACGTGACAGACAAATACACAAACTACAAAAACTTTTATGCAAACAGGTGGCAAATTCTGTGTTTGTTCACTACTACAGAGTTTGTTACTAAATGACCTTTATCACTTGTGCTTCATGATCCTAAGTGTCCTGGTGCTTCTACACCGACTTCAGGATGCTGACCTTTATGTGGGGGATTTCCCCTCTTAACAACTGTTGTAAGGCTGTGTGGGTGAGATGGGCACTTTCTTGTCCTTAATCAGTCAACATAAGAAATCAATTCCTATTTCTATCCGATAGTCCCATAAATTCCTCTAATTTTCACTTGTTTTTAATTGCATTTTTGGCTCAGTCTGACTCCCATAGTTCAATAATCTCTACTCCACTTTGCCAATCGAGGCCAACTGGTCAAATCACCAGCAGTGAGATCTTGCCTGACTATGCCAATTTGTTGTGGGAAAAATCACCACTCAGAGTCAGATTTAAAGATTCAACATGCAGTTTATCGGACAAAGCTTTGGGAGAAGTGCTGGGCACTCTGCAGTGCTCGCAGTCACCTTCTCAGCTTTAGAATGGCAGCTAAATTTCTTTTATTTATTTTCAAATGGGGGACAAGTATAGATATTAGCAGTCAGCACATCGTTACACATTCAGAGAGTAGACAAGTACAGACATTAGTAGCTAGCATGCCGTTCTTTCAATGACTGATCTTGTTAACAAAACTTATGTTTTGGTTCTGCCTTATCTCAAGCTAAGGTGATCATCTGGGCTTCAGCATCTGATTTATTAGGCACTAACAGGATTTAACTTGTTGTGTAATGTCTATGCCTAAGTCAGCACATCTTAATTTCTTTCATAGAGTCCATTTTATGCCAAATAACTATCTTGTGTTGTTTAATTTTGGGTTTACTCCAACTTCAGACTTCACTGCACTATGGAGTAGCGAGTTCCACAAATTCACCAGCCTCTGTAAGAAATAGTTCCTCCTCATCTCAGTTTTAAATCTACTGCCTCTCAACCTATACCTGTGACCTCTTGTTCCAGATTGGCCCCCAAGGAGAAATATTTGATCTACATTTACTTTATCAATCCCCTTTAGTATTTCATATACCTCGATCAGTTCATCTCTCATCCTTCTAAACTCTGGTGAGTACAAGTTCAAACTGTTTAATCTCTCCTCATACAACAACCCTTGCATCCTCACCTCAGATGTGACAACCCTCAGGTTAAATCAGTGGCAGTCACAAACTATGGTTATCTGGGACTATGGCAACTTAATTTATGTACAAGTCAAAATACTTAATAGCTGTAAAGTGCCACAGGATGTCTTGAGATCACAGTAAGGTACTGTATAAACACAAGTCCTAGCAAACTGATGGATAAACATTGTCAAGAATGGATTCTATTGTATTTCTATGTGATTACTCCTGATCATGTGTTATGGAGTTTGTAGTGGGAGTAAACGATATCGTACAGAAATGCTGGATATCATTTCATTTATACACAAATGAGTGGGACAGTCAGTGTGACAATGTGGATGTACAAAAATATGACTCTGCATACTCTACATTTGGTAAGATCACCAATTCACTCTCCTATATGAAGGTTTTGTATCTGATGGTTTTGATCTTCAGCTGTCACAGGGCTCTCTGATATCTGTAAAGAGGCACGAAGGAGTGATCGTAATTTACCTGAACACTGACCAGAATGACAAGGCAGTTCCTGGTATAGTGACACTCCAGAGAAAGGTATTTTAATCTTTCAAATGGCACTCTGCAGAATTGTAAAGCAGAAAGTAGATGAAGCTGACAGTTGCAGTTGTTACAGACTTTCAGAAGTTGACAAAACAAGCTGGACTACTCCTGAGAAAAGCATAATTAGTGGAGCTTGTGTGGAAGGTTGATGCCAGAAGTTTCCTTCAATCTTGGGCAGTTACAAGAAGGAAAAATCTCATTACGGCAGAGAGCCTGATGTTTGAAGATTTGATGAGGTTTTTCTTTTCTGCAACTTGTTGCTTGATATAAACGCTGGACATGGATAAATTGGGCCGAAGGGCCTGTTTCCATGCTGTAAACCTCTATGAATCCCTGAATATAATTTGCCATTTAGCAGCCCAAGCCTGAATATTATCCAGATCGAGCTGCATTTGGATGCAGACTGCTTCAGTGAGCGAAGAGTTGCAAATGGTGCTGAACTTTTTGCAATCATCAGAGGACAACCCCATTTTTGACTTTATGATGGAGTGAAGGTCATTGATGAAGCAGCTGAAGATGGTTGGGCCTAGGGCACAATGTTGAGGACTCCCTGGAGCTGAGATGATTGACCTACAGTAACCACAACCATCTTCCTTTGTGCCAGATATGACTCCACCCAGTGAAGAGTTTTCACCCTGATACCCACTGACCCATCTCCCAATATGGATGGCACAGTGGCACAGTGGTTAGCACTGCTGCCTCACAGTGCCATGGACCCAGATTCAATTTCAGCTCTTGGTCACTGTTCTGTATAGCATTTCCACATTCTCTCTGTGTCTGCGTGGGTTTTCTCCAGCTACTTAGATGGGCACATGAACAGAATGGGAATGGACGGGTATAGAAAACTGATTTAAAATAGGGATCATGAGCGATTGGGAGTCCCTGGGAAGTGTGTCAATAGATGATGATGTTGATGTACTTGTTTTTATTCTACAGGTGCTTTAGTCCACCTTGTTGTCTAACGAGGGGCATACACGCGATGGGTCATGAGAGGGCTGCTCTTGGATTTTTTTCGAGACTATCCTAGTGCTTCACGTCATTAGTGTACGCTTGACCTGGATCATTTGATGGGCAACACGACAGCTCAGTGACTATCACTGTGCTGTGCAGATACATGGATTTGGGCCTGTGTCTGTGGGAGTTTGCGCATTCTCCCTGTGCTTGCGTGGGTTTTCTCCGGGTGCTCCGGTTTCATCCCACGTCCCAAAGATGTGCTCTTAGGCTGATTGGCATAACAAATTCTCCCTAATTTTCTCAAATTTGGTTTTTAATCCACAGATCTATCAACATAGACAGGGATCACGGTAGAGGTGGGAACATCAGGGTGGCAAAGCGGGCTCGTTGGGCCGAAGGGCCTGTTTCCCGTGCTGTTTTGTTCTTTGTTCTTTGTTATAGAAGGAGGCCATTTGGCCCAATAAACCTGTACCAGTCACAATCCCACCCACGCATAATCCCATGCATTTACCCTGCTAATCCTCCTGACACTAGGGTCAATTTAACATGGCCAATCAACCTAATCAGCACTTCTTTGGGAGGAAACACCCACGCAGACATGGGGACAACTCCACACAGACGGTGGCCCAAGGCTGGAATTGAACCTAGGACCCTGGCACTGTGAGGCAGCAGTGCTAACCACTGTGAAACCCTAAGTACCGGTAATATTTTTTACTTAAGAGACATTTTTACTGAGACATGGGGTCCAAAATGCTAAATACATAGGAAATCAATATAATGGTTGATTTAGAAATGAGATGAATGTTCTTAGAGCTTCTGTGTCTCAAAATTTCCCAATTCACAACTGATCAGAGTTGACATTTCACCCTTTGAATCTATGCTGCCATTTTGTTACCATGACAATTTGTTTAGTCCAAGACCACATCCATTCTCTATTATCTTTGACATCTTCCCCAAGATCAGCCTCCATATTGAACGATTGTTTATTTATTACCCTTTGGGGAAGTGCTGGCCACATTCCCTACATTCTTAATCCTACTGAAGAATTTTCTTTTCAATGCCCACATTGGAGCATTAAGAGTGAACGGAGAACAAAATAGTCATTGTGGAAAGATGTTGCAGGAATGTACACTTCATCATCATGGGAGCCACATTGGAGAATTAATTGACTTCAATGCGGAAGAAAATTGGGTTTGTGTGTTTAAGGGGAGAGTGATCTGCAATTTACCTGTTTTGCTCTTAATGCTCAAAGTCAGCACTAACCCCAGGATACTTAAATAGAGTGAGATACTGACTAGGGGAGTAAGAGGCAATGGGAATGATAGGATTTGAAAAATATATATTCATTCACAGACCGGAGCAGAATTAGGCCACTCAGCCCATCAAATCTGCTTTGCCATTCAGTGAGATCATGACTGATCTGATGCGATAATCCTCAACTCCACTTTTCCAACTTAGCCACATATCCCCGATTTTCTTACTGATTAAAAATGTCTATCTCAGCCTTGACATACTTAACGACCCAACCTCTACAGCTCTCTGTGGTAAAGAATTCCACAGATTCACTACTCTCTGAGAGAATAAAGTCCTCCTCAGCTCTATCTTCAATGAGCAACCCCTTACTCTAGATGATGGCCTCTAATCCTTGACTCTCTCACAAGGGGAAACCCCCTCTCAGCATCAGTCCTGTCAAGCCTTCTGGGAATCTCATAATTCAATAAGGATGGCGCAATAGGACAGCGGTTAGCACTGCTGCCTCACAGTGGCAGGGACACGGGTTTGATTCCTGGCTTGGGTCTGTGTGGAGTTTGCACTTTCTCCCTGTGTCTGTGTGGGTTTCCTCCGGGTGCTCCAATTTTCTCCCGCAGTCCAAAGATGTGCAGGGTTAGGGTGATTGACCATAGTAAATTGACCCTAGTGTCAGGGGAATTAGCAAAGTAAATGTGTAGGGTTACAGGGATCGGGCCTGGGTGAGTTTGTTGTTGGTGCAGGCTTGATGGGCCAAATGGCTCCTGTACTGTTGGGATTCTATAAGTAGAATCCTGGCAATGATTGAGTGAGACAGCGAAAGCTCAGGCTGAAATTATACAAGCTCCGATTGTTGCCTTGCCCAAGCTCTCTCATGGCTGTGGAAACCGGCGCCACAGGGTTCTGCAGACCATTTCAGCAGTTCCACAATCCATCTTCTAACTTGTTATTAGGGTCACTGAAGCCCTGCACCGGGGAGAGGCTGTGGTTCTGTGAAGCGGCTTTTTTCTCTCAGGATGACAGCATTTATCTTCCTAGCTGCCTTATGTCACCAGTATGTTTGCTGTTGCCTGTTTTTCCAGCAGCCAGGCTGCTGCCTCTGCTGTCGAGCAGCTGTAGTCTGAAACTGGACCCTCAAGGCCTGGAGCTGGCCCTGCACGACCATCTGCAGTCTCCCCTGTCAAAGTCATCAATGAGGCTACGCCGTGAGCAGCACGGTGGCACAATGGTCAGCATTGCTGCCTCACAGCTCCAAAGACTTGGGTTCAATCCCGGCCTTGGGTGACTGTCTGCGCGGGTTTCCTTTGGGCTCTCCGGTTTCCTCCCACACTCCAAAGATGTGCGGGTTAGGTTCATTGTCCATGCTAAAATTGACCCTAGTATCGGGGGGTGGTAGGGAAAATTTGTAGGGTTAGGGGAATAGGCCGGGGTGGGATGTGGTCGGTACAGACTTGATGGGCCGAATGGCCTCCTTCTGTTACTGCAGGGATTCTATGAACGGGGAATGAGCTGGGACTTGATGGATTGAGTATTAAGGGGAGGCTGGATAGACTGGGACATTTTTCTCTGGAGCGCAGAAAGCTGAGGGGTGATCTTATAAAGGTCGATAAAATAATGAGGGCATAAATCAGTTAGATAGTCAACACCATTTTCCAAAAGTGGGGGAGCCTAAATCTAGAGGGCATAGGTTTAAGGTGAGAGAGGAGAGATACAAAAGAGTCCAGAGGGGCAATTTTAGCACACAGAGAGTGGTGTCTGGAACAAGCTGCCAGAGGTAGTAGTAGAGTTGTGTATAATTTTGTATTTTAAACAGCATTTAGACAGTTATGTGGGTAAGATGGGTATGAAGGATATGGGCCAAATTGCAGACAATTGAAACTAACTCTGGGGTTTAAAAAAAGCATGGACAAGTTGGGCCGAAGGCCTGATTCAATGCTCTAAACCTCTATGAAACCTCTAAGACAGTCAAAAATACCTGGAAGAAAAGCAAAAAGGAATACTGACAGGTAATAACTTGAATTTTGTACGGTTTGCTTGAATAACTTGATTTGATGTATTGTGGCCAAGAGAAGAATGTGTTAATCAGTGCCAGAGGGAAGGGGCAGTGTGGAACTACTGGTGACTGGGAACTCGCCTTGTGTCCACCAGCACCACATTTGGATGAACCATTCACAAACAGCTCAGGTAAAGATGACTGTGTTAGTTACTGACTTTTCCAGCCTCTCACTATACACCTGGGTGAAAGGGCTGTTCTCTGACTGACGGTGAGTTTGTGAAGGATAAAACAGGCAAGCAATGAGATGTGCTCTGACAGTATTACTGGGCTCCCCGAGAGCAGTTTCACCAGTGGACATGTTGCTCAAGCATCGCAGTGATCTTTCTGATGACTTTTGTATGGCATCGGAACTGTCACTATATCCACGTTGCTCTCATGTGGGTGGGTTGTGCACCTGAGTCATGATCCAAGTGGAGTATGGATAGGTAGGAGTAAGTTTTTCACTCAGAGAGTGGTGGATGAGTGGAATCGGCTCCCATTGGAGACAAATTCGATAGGGTCTTTTAAGAGACTTCTGGATGAGTACATGGGATTTAATAGGACTGAGGGTTATAGGTAAGCCTAGTAGGTAGGGATATGTTTGGCGCAACTTGTGGGCCGAAGGGCCTGTTTATGCTGTAGTTTTTCTATGTTCTATAGCTCTTGTCACTCAGTAATCACCCCCGGTTGGACGTGATGGCTCAGGGTAGGGCAAAAAGCACCAAATAAATGAAGCATTGATTTGTGCAATGCATGGGGTACTGTTATTTACCAACAAGACTTTGAGGGAGTGAAACTCTTTCGGTTGGGGTACCTCACAGAATTTAGATGTGGTACCTGCAAAATACGGAGACTAGCAACCCTTGCTGTACCTATTTCCCACTATCACACCCCCTGTTAAAATCAGTCAGCAATTAAACTGAAAGTATTTGCTGATCTCCTTAAACAAAACTGGCTGGGCGTGGGGGTGGGGGTGGGGGGTGGGGGGGTGGGGGGGGGGGGGGGGGTGGGTGCTGTCTCCTCTCTGCTGCTGAATGTGTGCAATTGGAGTTAGCACTGTCATAATTAAATTAGTGTTACATGATTTCCTGATTTATGTGACAATACTGTACCTTTTAAGAAATGTATTTTAATCTTGTTTCCCTGCAGGATGTTTCCAGCAGTCCCTCAGATTTTATCAGAGCCATTTTGTCTATAATTGGAGTCCTCTATTGTTAATGAAGCAGTATAATTGATGCAATATTTGTTTTAATCTGAACTAATGCAGTATCCTGTTGTTTTAGTGTTCCCCTGGGAATGCAGAGTAGAGATTGATTGGGATGATTGGCAGGTCAGGTCAGATGTATGGGGACAGAAAACTTTCACAGAGAATTTCAGATGTTGTTTGGAGTTGAGAGAGAGCAGTGTTTCTTTTCTCCTCTGGAGTTGGAGATTCTTCCTGTTTTGGAAACTGCAGAGAGAGTGAGGTATTACAAAGCTAAGAATCTAGTATCACATAGGCATACTTGTTTTGGTGCTAACTAACTTTGAAGAAGGGTATATGTTTATGGGATATTGCTTTAGAATTGGAACAATAGAGATAGCTAGCTGTTAAGAATTACAGTGTGTCATGTATAAGTATTTTAATTGGTAAATGTTATGCTAATTATTTTAGTCATATTCTAATTGTGTTTTTAAATGAACTTTATTTGATCAAAGCTTCCTAGTGGGTCACTTGAATCCTGGAGTGAAACACCTTATGCTCACCAATGCCAAAATCAAATGTAAAACTTAAGGTCTGTGTTAACTTCACAAAACACCTTGGAGGATCTGGCCTGGGTTTTAATTCTCACACTCCCAGTATACACGTCAGTGACTGACAACAAGATGGCGTTCGACCTGACCCACACTAGGAGAGAGTGTGCATGGTGTGATCACCATATTGGACACAAAGTCACACTCTTAGCTCCATAAATAAGGACGCAATGAAACCAGTGTAACACCAAAATAGTAACAACTGGACTTTAAACTCAGAATTTGAAAATCTCTTTAGTAAAACTGATTGATTGATTCACACATGATTATAAGATAGGGAGAAGGCATATTGATTGTTTTAGTCTTTGATCTAACCCCCTTCACTGTGATGTCTTCCATTATCTCATGAGGAGCCTTGTTTTCCATGATCAAATCTCAGGAAAAATTGAGTCATGAAAATTGGGCAAATCTTGCAATGTTGCCTGGATAGGAAATTGGATTTTGGATGGTCTGTTGGAGTGGGATGGCATCGGTCTCCTGTTTTGGATAGATGTGCCAAATTGTCTCCTTTACCTGTATCTACTTTGCAATCTTGCGATGATTGCAGAAGAAAAGATTGGAAGAGTGTGGCAGTGCTTGGGTTAATGAACTGCAGTGTTCATCGGTTGATTAAATCACTGGGTTGATTAGAGAGACAAGTGCTGGAATTTTACTGCCCCACCAGCCACGGGAATCAGAACGGGCAAAGGGCAGATAATTGGAAGGTCCATTAACCTCAGGCAGGATTTTGTGGTTTCAGGACAAACGAGGCAGTAAAATCCTGCCCTTTCTGTCTGAAGCTGCTCAGAGAGCTTGGTGTATAGATTTAACATCAGGTGTACATGATACTGATGTCACATCACATGAGTGAGTAATAGAGATCTGGAGGGAGGAGATGTTCTGACCTTGTAAAGAACTTCCAATATTAACCCAGCAGCTGTAAATAAAAGAGTAATGATTTCCACAAACTACAGTCATGGGCAGCTTGCTTTGGGATGATAGACAAGCCTCAAAGAAACACAACTGGATCTCAAAGACAGGACTTGGGGTTGACAATTAGGTGGCATAGAGAGGTTCTTGATTCTCCAATGTTAACTGTTCTGCTGGTTTGAGGAGGGGTATTATATCATTGCTTTGAATGGTTCGATTGATCTGACTGCTTAATTGTTTGCTCCTGCTTCCCCTCACGGACTCATAGCCAGAATTCTCTCGCAACTGAGATTCTCCAGTCCTGCTGCAATGAATGGAATTTTGGTTGAGTGCCAAATTCTCCATTCTCACTGGCATTTGTGATGGGACATCCAATATTGGAGAATCCTAGCCCATATGTATTCCCCGCAACACCCCCACCCCATTATCGTGACACCCTTCCCCATCCCCTGAAACTCCGCACTGAGGGATAAAAGATGGATTGCCTAATTGAAGACTAAGCTACGGGATGGAGCTACACTCCCCCTACATCAAACCTCCAGCACTGTCTGAGGGATAGTTTCAGGAAATCAAGCTCCCAGACTTCAGACACATCCCAGCAAGGCGATGCACGCAGCAGTCTGCCATTCTTTAACAAAACATCCATCATACGGCTGAGCAGAGAAAAAAATTAGTCACGTCTTTACAGCAAGACAGCTGCCGGGGTAACACAGTTTGAAATTAAAAATGACTCAGACTCCATTTGATTCAATGTCCCCTTGTCGACACGAGATTTAATTCAGCATTTTGGAAGTAATGTTTTGTTCAGCAATTAGTGTTTTAATCACTATTCACTTGAGGGAATTGAACTGCGCGTAATTACCTTGTGAAAGTCTGGTCCATTAATATGATGGGACTGAGTCCAGCTGCAGGTGAATGTGATTCTGATAGGAAGAGGTTAGTCTCCCCAGTCACTATCAGAACCCCTTTAAAACATAATGAAGGGGATCATTTTGACTTTGCAATGAACAATACCATAACATCTCTCCCTGTTGACTTCAAATGCAATAAATAGGGGAGAGAAACTCATGAACGATTAATAGCCAGTCTTTGCACAAAGTCAAAATCACCTCCAGGACAGAAAGAAAGGTTTGTGTATCTCAACAGACTTTATCTATTTTAAAATAACCTTGTTGGAATCAATGAACTTTTACAAGGAACAAGGACAAGAGGACAGGTTTAGGGTGCAGAGGAGATGTCAGGGGTAAGATTTTCACTCAGAGGGTGACTGGAATCGGCTGCCGATGTTGATGGTGGAGGCAAATTTGACGGGGCCTTTTAAGAGACTTCTGAATCAATACATGGGACTTACTAACATAGATGGTTATAGATAAACCTAGTAGGTAGAGATAGGATCGGCACAACTTGTGGGCCGAAGGGCCTGTTTGTGCTGTAGTTTTTCTATGATTCTATGTTTGCCTGGTGATGCTGCTGGCCCACTCAGCCCCACGGTGATGGGCAGGTTGTGTTCCTGGTTGGTCAGCTGGCTGTGTGTGAACGGTCAGCCGTGTTGAAGAAGGTCAAAATCAAATCATGTTGTATCACATGGCCTGGATGGGTGTGTTGGACCCTCGGGGCATGGGTGGGTGGCATGGTGGCACAGTGGTTAGCATTGCTGCTTTACACTGCCAGGGACCTGGGTTCGATTCCAGCCCCGAGTCACTGTGTGCATGGAGTTTGTACGTTCTCCCCGTATCTGCATGGGTTTCCTCCGGGTGCTCCGGTTTCCTCCCACAGTCCAAAAATTAGGTTGATTGGCCATGTTAGATTGCCCCTTAGTGCCAGGGGACTTGCAGGATAAATATAAGGATAGGGCCTGGGTGGGATTGTTGTCAAGTGCAGCTTTGATGGGCTGAATGGCCTCCTTCTGCACTGTAGGCATTCTATGATTCTATTCTATAAAATAGCCAAATGCATTTCTGCATTAATCAGGAATTTTGAGCTCACTGCGGATACATTTTTTTCTGTAGTCATCCAGCCCTTCAGGTTTATTTTTCTCCTAATGAAGTTAAGATGATCAATGGATGGTATGAAATTAGCTCTGAGCAACATGCACAAAAGCCAGAGGAATTATCATTACATTCCCCCTCTGCAATAAATCTTGTGTGCGTGTGAGGATAGTTTAAAAGATAAAAGGGTGAAACTTCTCTCAAGTTGATGTGCGTTAAGAGCATCTCAAACGATGAGTTTTTTTTTAATGTATCACTCCTTTTTTGGTTGTCTGCCCTGAAGGCAGGTTGAATTCACAGTGCTGTGGTTTTCCCTACAGGCACAGCAAGGAGACAAAGTCCCAAATCCACCCTCATGGCACCAATCTGATCCCCACCAGCTGCCCAGCCAACTGGCAATGGAGTCTGAGATGTTGATGCAGCGTACACGTTGCAGATTGGAGACAAGGATGGTCATGGCAGAGGTTCCAATTTCTTTCCCACTCTTACTGGCTGCCTACTCTAAGTTGGGAAGATTTTACAGGTTGGTACCGGTTTAGTCACATTACAAACGCACCTTCTGTTAAATATTTGGAGGGACGTTGGCCAAAATCTTATCACATTTAACGCCAGTGGGATTTTCCCATCCTGCTGCAGGGAACGTAGACCTGGCTGCCCTCCAAATTCTCCGACCTCGATGCAGCAGGAGTGTGGACAGTATGGTAGCACAGTGGGTAGCACTGCTGTCTCACAGCGCCAGGGACTCGGGTTCGATACACAGCTTGGGTCACTATCTGTGCAGAGTCTCACGTTCTACCTGTGTCTGGTGGGTTTCCTCTTGGTACTCTGGCTTCCTCTCACAATCTGAAAGATGTGCTGGTTAAGCGCATTGGCCGTGCTAAATTCTCTCTTAGTGAACCTGAACAGACGCAGGAATGTGACGACTGGGGGATTTTCACAGTAACTTCACTGAGGTGTTAATGTAAGCCTACTTGTGGCACTAATAAATAATGGCGTGAATGGCCAATAAGATTGTACCTGTTGTGTTGGTGTGCTGTGAAACAAAGAGAATGAGCCATAAATTGGGTTGGAAAGAGCATTTTTCTCAGAATTAAACAGGGATTGGGAAAGTCCCAAAAGCAGGTAACAGCAGGAGAGTCATGAGGACCAAAAACATGCCAACAGAAATGAAAAAGATCCATGAAAGGCTTGTTAAAGTTATAATGGAAAAGAATACTAGAATCTCTATAGTGCAGAAAGAGGCCATTTGGCCCATCAAGCCTGCACTGACAACAATCTCACACAGGCTCTACCCCATAACCCCATATATTTACCCTAGCTAATCCTCCTGACAAAAGGAGCAATTTAGCATGGCCAATCAAGTTAACTTGCACATCTTTGGACTGGGGGAGGAAACTAGAGCACCCGGAGCAAACCCACATAGATACGGGGAGAATGTGCAAACTTCACATGAACAGTGTGAAGCCACAATTGAACCAAGTTCCCTGGCACTGTGAGGCAGTTCTACTAACCACTTGTGCCATCCAAAGAGACATAGGCCAGTAAAGAGTGAATGGACATCTTGAAGGCAGATTTAAACAGGGGCAAGAGGAGTTCTCAGACAGAAACACAGATAGCAAGGGAGCCACCTCACTGAGTTGAAGGGAGTAAAGCTGAAACTGAATATATCCCCTAGGGAGCAGTATTGTTTTCAAGGGATCATGGAACAGCTTAAGGGAATATCTGCTCCCAAGGCAAAGGAAGGAGCCAAAGGGCTAATGATCTATTTACCCAATAACTCCATGGGGGGGGGGCAGATTTAAATGGGGAGCAGGGACATCCCCAAATAGACCAAGAGGCAGGGTGATGTCCTTCTGTTGAAAAGCAACAAGGGAGTAAAGTCGCCCATTGTAACTACTTGATAATGTTTGCGTCTCTCTAACTTCCCTGCAGATTTGTTCTTGTACTTCCTTCTCACTGCTTGGCAGCCTATAGATTGCACTGAACAATGCAATTTTTTTTCTTTAGCTCTGGCCAAATTGGTTCTGTCCTTGAACCCTCTGGGACACTGTCTTTCTCCAGCACTGCAATGCTCTCCATAACCAATACCACCTCTCCCTCCTTCTTTGCTTCCTTTCCTATCCTTCCTGAATACCTTGTACCCTGGAACATCCTGCCCTTCCATGAATCAGGTCTCTGTTGTCACACTCAATCTGTGCCTACAATTCCCCAATCTTATTTACTTTAGTTGTGTGTTCACATACATGCACAGTAACCCTGATTTAGACATTAATACTTTCTCCTTCACTCTGACTTCACCTATTAGCTTACTATTGTTTGTATTGGAACTAATTTACTATTGTCTGTACCGGAGCGATCCCTCCCAATATTTTGTGCATCCTGGTATCCCTCTCCAATACTCTTGCTTGGTTCTTACGCCCCTACTGAGTTAAAGCCCTTCCTGCAACACAGTCCCAGCTCTGTTCAGGTGCAACCCATCCAGCCTGTACAGGTGCCATTGCCCCTACAACCAAATTCAGTCTCTCAGAAATCTAAAGCCCTCCTTCCTGCATCATCTTTCCAGCCGTGCTTTCATCTGCCTTAGCCTCTTATTTCTGGACTCACTTGAACAGGGCACTGGGAACAATCCGGAGATGACTACGTCAAGGTGCTATTTGCTAATTTTCTACCTAGCTCCCTAAATTCTGATCGGAGAACCAAAATCACTTTTTCTAAAGTTTATTTATTTGTCACAAGTAGGCTTGCATTAACACTGCAATGAAGTTACTGTGAAAATCTGCTAGTCGCCACACTCCAGTGCCTGTTCAGTACATGGAGAGAGAGAATGCATCTAACAGCACATTTTTCAGATAATGGGAGGAAACTGAAGAAAACCCACACAGACATGGGGAGAACATGCAGAGTCTGCAGAGACAGTGACCAAAGCTGGGAGTTGAACCTGGATCTCTGGTGCTGTGAGGCAGCAATGCCAACCACTGTGCTATTTATATCATGGGTACGATGTAGACTTCGACCTCTGACTGTTCACCTTCCGCAGGAGAAAGTCCTGCAACTACCCTGTGACCTCCTTTGTTCTAGAATTAGGGGGGTGACATATCCTGGAGTCATGTCTACGATGCATGCTTTAAAAAAAAATATTTACAGGAGTGGGCATCGCTGGCCAGACCAACATTTATTGTCCATCCCTAGTTGCCCTTGAGGCGGTGTTGGTGAGCTGCCTTCTTGACTTGGTGCAGTCCATGTGGTGTCGGAACATCCATAGTGCTGTTAGGAAGGAAGGTTCAGAATTTTGACCCACAGTGAAGAAAGAGTGATATATTTCCCAATCAGGACAGTGAGTGATTGGAAGGGAATTTCCAGGTGGTGGTGTTCTTATGCGCTGTCGTCCTTGTCCTTGTAAATTGTAATAGTCCTGGGTTTGGAAGGTGCTGTCCAAGGAGCCTTGGTGAGTTTGAGCAGCGTATCTTGTAGATGGCACACACAGCTGCCACAGTTCATTGGTAGCGGAAGGAGTGAATCTTTGTGGAAGGGGTGCTCTGACCTGGGTGGTGTCAAACTTCTTGAAGGTTGTTGGAGCTGCCCTCATCCAGGCAAGTGGAGAGCATTCCATCACACTCCTGACTTGTGCCTTGTGGATGGTGGACAGGCTTTGAGAAGTTAGGAGATGAATTACTTGTCACAGGATCACTAGTCTTTGACCTGGTCTTGTATCCAAACAGCAGCTTAATCCTGTTAGTCCACTTCAGTTTATGGTTAGGGGTGACCCCAGGGTATTGATAGTGGGGGATTCAGTAATGGCAATACCATATTGTTAAGGATGACAGATTCTTTCTTGTTGGAGATAATTATTGCCTGGCACTTATGTGGCATAAATGTTAATTACCACTTGTCAGCCTAAAGCTGGGCATTGTGCAGGTCATGATACATTTGGACATAGATTGTCTTAGTATCTGAGTCACTGATGGTGCAGAATATTGTGTATTGGTCAGTGAATTTTCTCACTTCTGATCTCTTGCTAAAAGGAAGTTCATTGGTGAAGCAGCTGAAGATGGTTAGCTCCCTGGTGGAGTCTCGGTCTAGCAGTTATGCCCTCTAGGGCTCAGGCAGCTTAATCTGTGGTGGTATTACTGGGCCACTCTTGGTGATGGACAGTGGAGTCCCTGGCCAGAGTACATTCACCATCCTTGCCACCCTCAGTGCTCTCTCCAAATGGTGTTCAACATGGAGGAGTACTGATTCACCAACTGAGAGGGGACAGTATAAGATAATCATTAGAGCATTTCCTTACCTACATTTGACCTGATGCTATGAGACTTCGGCTCTGGAATCAGCATTGAGGACTTTCAGGAAAACTACTTGGACAGTGATAGCCTTTTTCCTAGGATGGAAAAAGCTAGCACGAGGGGACATAGCTTTAAATTAAGGGGTGGTGGTTATAGGACGGATGTCTGACGTAGGTTCTTTACCCAGAGGGTGGTAAGGGTATGGACTGCCCTGCCTGCGTCAGTTGTAGATGCGCCAAGTTTGGTGTCGTTTAAGAGGTTAGTAGATAAGTTTATGGATGAAAAGGGAATGGTTTAGGTTAGAGGGTCATTGCATTTTCCTAATTGGTCAGTGCAACATCGAAGGCTGAAGGGCCTGTTGTATGCTGTAATGTTCTATATTCTATATCTAGAGATGTTGAGGGCCTCCCGGAAGGGTGCAATTCGGAGGGGAAGGGGTCCTGCTGGGAGGCCTGCCTCCTTGGAGGGGTGGGGTCTGATCCGGTGAGGGGGGGGGTATGTAGGTCTGCTGCGTTGGTTAACGAGGGGTTTGCAGTGGGTGTTTCAGGAGGATGGGCTCCAGAAGTCCCCTGCAGAATAGGGATTGTCTTCGGATTTTTATTCTGCAGATGGACAGTAGCGCAAATCCGCAATGGATCCAAAGATGGTAAAATGGAATTTGGCAGTAGAGTTGTGTGTGTGGTTCATTAAGTTGATTTAAATGCATGCTAATACATTTGAATCATGGAGTTGCCCAATTGGGGCGCAGATCCAATCTGCTCCCAAATTGGGTGTCGGTGGAGGAGCGATCTGCTCGGATTCGGGTGCCGATTGTGTTACAGGCCCGGTGCTCGAATTTACCATGGTTAGTTTTTGGTAAAATCGGGCCCTATGTCAGGATGTGTGTGGGACAGCTGTCCCAACTTTGGCACAAACTTCCAGATGTTAGTTAGAACTCGGCAGGGCCAGCAAGCTGGTGCTGCTGTGACCGGATACTAAAGGTTAGTCAATTTAAGATTCCGCGTACCTTTGCTGGACAGATCCCTATGATGAGTCACTGCGTAAAAACACATTTACACGACAACTACTATTGACATTTGAAAGTGTGAAAACACTTTGCACTCAGCTTTCAGCTTATTCCAAATCCTCAGCGGGATTTCCACTTTCCCTGCACTGTCAAACCAGGCATGTTTTCCATGACCTTTCTCAGCTCCCCATAAGGGAGGAGGTGGCCTACTGGTACTATCACTAGACTATTAATCCAGAAGTTCAGCTAATGTTCTGGGGACTCGGGTTCGAATCCCGCCAAGGCAGATGGGGGTATTTGAATTCAATTAAAAATATCTGGAATTAAGAATCTGCTGATGACCATGAAACCATTGTTGGAAAAACCCATTTGGTTCACTAATGTCCTTTAGGGAAGGAAATCTGCCATCCTTGCCTGATTTGGCCTACATGTGACTCCAGAGCTACAGCAATGTGGTTGACTCTCGGAAAGAGGGCAGCTAGATATGGGCAATAAATGCTGGCCAGCCAGCAATACCCACATCCCATGAATGAATACGAGAAACACCAGATGAAAATGGAAGGACATCTGATTTTCAGATTGTTGTTTGTCCAACGTCATCAATGAGGACCTCAATACCATTAGTCATTTTGAGGCTGGTTGCGATGTGTCTGCAGATGACCAATTCGGGCACGGAATGTCCTGGCACATATTGGACAGACTTGTGTAGACACTGTAACTGTTGTGCTGGTGGCTCTGGTCTTGTGCAGCTTAAGTTGTGCTTCAACAATACACCTTGCTTTGTGAGCTTGACAGCCTTTGTGGATGAGGCAGCGCCAGGTAGGGCGGTTTTGTACCAGGGTTTCCCAGGTGGTCGTGTCAATGTCAAGCAACTTTAGGGAGGCCTTGAGTGTGTCTTTGAAATGTTTCTTCTGCCCTCCATGCGAGTGTCTTCTAGCAGAGAGTTCCCCAAAAAGGAACTGCTTGGCTATGCGTTTGTCTGACATACGGATAACATCACCTGCCCTCCGGGTCTGTGCTCTCATCAGCAGTGTGCGGACTGATGGTAGATTTACTCTAGAGAGAACTTCAATGTCTAGTACTTTATCTTGCCATTGGATGTGTAATATCCTGCGAAGACAACTTATGTGGAAGTGATTGATCTGAATTGCATGCCTTTGATACACAGTCCATGTTTCATAGGCATATAGGAGGGTAGTGAGCAATGCTATAGACTTTCAGTTTTGATTCCTGGGCGTTCCCATACAGTGGAGCACAGTCTGCCGAAAGAAGAACTTACCTTTGCTATTCTGCAGTTAACTCCCACTGCTTGGGAGAGGGTGCCACCAAGATAAGTGAACTGGTCCACTGCCTGTAGTTCCTGCCCTTTGATTGTGATTATGGGTTATGTGTACGATGCATGAGGAGCAGGCTGGTGCATGATTTTGGTCTTTTTAATGTTGATGGTGAGTCCAAAGTTGTCACCAGCCATGGAAAATTTGTCGATACTGACTTGCATCCCTGGCTCTGAGCCAGCATACAGGGCGCAGTCATCAGCAAAGAAGAAACCTCTCAGAATGGTCTCCTTCAGTTTGGTAATAGCTTGAAGTCTCCTCAGGTTGAAGAGCTTCCCATCCACTCTGTACTTGAGGCTGATTCCAGCAATACTGTCCTGGAAAGCATCATCCAGCATGGCAGTAAACATCATACTGAATAGTGTGGGTGTGAGCACACAGCCCAGTTTGACGCCACTGGTGATGGGAATGCCTCAGAGGATTCTCCGCCATCCAATGGCCATTCTTTGGCCATCATGGAACTGGTGTACCATCTGAATGAATTTGGGGGAGCAGCGTCCACAGGCCTTGTCGGCTTACAGTGTCGAAGGCTTTTGCGAGGTCAGAAAAGGTGGGCATGTGTGGGAGGGGTACTATCTCTGGTGGGGGAAAATGTTGCATCCTTTCAGGGCGGTTTGTCCACCCTTTGTCCCCACCTGGCAGTCAGCCTCAACTGTGGCTCCCTGTAGCTGTTTGCGTGTGACAACGGCTTTGACAAGCCGGCTAAACCAGGAGAGGATCTCAACCCTCGATGAAATAGGGAGATGTCTATCCCAGCATGTGAATTCAGAGTCCGGCAGATTGAGCAGATGAGACCAATGGAAGGTCCAACAGTTAGGAAGGCGGTCTCTGCAAGCATCATGGAATGCAAAGAGCAGGATCAGATACAGAAGACGTCCTGGATCTAGATGGGAAATGGGAAGAGAGTGAGGCTGATTTTCAGGTAATATTCCAGAAACAGCCATCACCATTCTGGGTATGTCCTATTCCATCACAAGGACAGACCCACAAGAGGTGGCAGCACAGTGGTATGCAGTTGGGAGGTAATTTCCCTGGAAGTCTTGAACATTGTGTCTGGACCCCATGAAGTCTCCAGGTCTAGTGTGGGCAAGGAAATGGTTACCATTTACTGTCACCCCGCCAGCTGATTTAATTTAAAATGGGGAATGTGACCTCAGTAAGGATGGGCATTCATTTTGTACTTTAGGCATTCCTGATTCACCGAAAGGCTGGGGGAAAATGGCGTGAGGTCAGGAATTCAGAGGAGAATCGGATCTTCTCCAAAAAAAATTGAAGTGTGGCAATCGCACATTGAAACAAATCTCCTCACCCAAATGAGAACTGTTCCTATTCTCAGTCCCACTCCAGTAACTGACGTTATTTGCTTCGTGTTGGCAATTGTTTGTTTTCCCATCCCATCGCAGGAAAGTTTTTCGACTCATTAATGAAGTGCATTACTCCTAAAACTTATCTACTGGAACATTCCAGGAGAAACAAACACTGCAGGAATATGAGCTACGATGTGACAACCCATTTCTGAATGCCTGTGATTTATGCAGAGTGTTGTCTTTGAATATGAGACAATGCGCAAACCTAATTACCTTTATGAAAAGAACATGGAATCATTTCTCTTCTATATTTTCTGATTTATCTGCTTATTATTCAATTGCTGTTCTTTCTCCAGACTTCTCCAACACCGTACCAATTGCCTTTTTGCATTCTATTACAATTCCCTGACAAATCCCAGACTTTTAACATTCCCCAGCCAGATTTCTTGCTGTTTGTTGCTTTTCGATTATAACGACCTCTTAGGCGAAATGTCCATGTTTCCATTTAATGTTCAGCCAGGTTATTTGGTGGGTCGCTTTTTTGATTTTGCCTCAGCGGGTTGTGAGTTCAAAACCTACTTAAGAGACTCGTGCATAATCGAGGCTGATACTCCAGTGTAGTACTGGGGGAGTGCTGCACGGTTGGTGGCATTGCTTTTTAATTGAGATGTCAAATCGAGGCCCTGATGGACAGGTGGGCATTCAAAGCTCCTCTTCTGAAGAAGAGGAGGTCGTCATTTAGCAGCGCAGAACTTGTCTATTGCTAAAAGAAGGAGGCATGTCGAAGATTTTCCTCTTGCCTTCATCAGGACAGATCACACAATTGTTTCAACTGTAACGAGGGAACAACAATTTATACGGCATGAGAAGAGAGTGCTGACTGGCTGGCAAGTGGAATCTGGTTGGTGGAGGCGCTGCCATGGAGAATGCAGCATGGAACAGTTAACTGCCAAGCTTTGTTCAAATTCAAGTCAGGTCAACTCTGATTGGTCAAGACATTTCCATGGGGAATGAATCAGGGAATGGCTGACCCCAAGTTTTTGTTTAGTTGAAAAAAGGTGTAATTCATCAACTTAGTCCTTTTGTCTGTAAAGGATAGGGCCCCATGTCTGAATATATGCAGTTTCTGGCATGTGAAATTGAGCCACACTGTAAGAACAACTGGTAATCTTAATTGGAAAATTCTTCTGGGCTAACCCTGATGAGTGCAAGATGAAAAACTTTGATAGTATCTTTCTGTTTGCATTAACACTCAAGAGAAGGGGAGATTGCCCTGATGTATAGGCTAATATTTAACCACATCACTAAATACAGATTATCACGTCATTGCCACACCATTTTTTGTTGCCTCACCATTGATCTTACTGTGTACAACCTGGCTAGTGTAGTTACATCAAAGCCTTTAATTTAAAAGGACTTAACTATTGGAGCTTCTGAGGTTGTGAATAGCATTATATAAATGCACATCCTTCTTAGGATATGAAGTTAAGCAGAATATTGGCTCCCAAGACATTTTGGACTAACTTTGTTTGTTTTCTTTGTGCGCCAATCCAGACCCCAATGCTCTGGAAGACATTGGGTGGGATTTTCCAGCCCTGCTCGCCCCCAAGGCCGGAAAATCTCACCTGAGCTCTGCAGACCTTTGATCCGTGTCCCATCCTCTGCAATTCCCGTGCCGGGTGGGACGGGAAAATTGGCTCTTTGCTGGACGAGGATCAATACTCATCAGCCAAGAGGGTGGTCTTCATGTGTGAATATCATACTGTGCCTTGGACGAAGACACCACAGCCAAGCTTCATCCTGTTCTAAGCCGGGGCATTGCAAGGAGCGGATGCTGGATCACAATCAGTCATGGGAATCTTGGATGACGTTGGCTATTTTGTTTATATGCCTGTGGGAATGATTTTACCCAATTGCGGAAGAACATATTTCAGGACTTTAGAGATAAATAAAGTGAAATCATCCGATTTCATAAATTACAACCAGTGAAAATTGGGAAGTGGGGTTCTTGGAATTTGGGAATAGGGATGACGTTGACAGAGTTAACCTCTGATCTCTGTGTACACCATCGCCTCGACTAAGGTCAACTAACCAAGTGTGGACAGGAGATTCAATCCATCTGCTGGTCTCCACCTGCATCCTCAGCACTGAGTTATTCACCTCAGTGGATGCATAGTCTAGATTAATTTCAGGGTCGCTACCTGGTGAGCACAGATACTGGTCCACAGCTGACAGAGAAAGTGGCGTCTCAGTTCTCTGATACTCAGGAGGCGCTAGTTGCTGGAGACTAGGTCCCTGTTCAGTCCCAGGCAGATGACAAGCCTCTGGGCTTGGCCATCAGAAACATGTTGGGGATATAGAGACAGATGGGAACATATGGCAGAGATGCCAGAGACTACATGCAGGTTCGACTGAAGGCTGGAGGCTGTCTATTATTATGGCTCCGGAATGTGAGCACTGGGCTGCTTCCGTGGAATGGGGGGCAGCTTCCAGAGACATCCGAGTCCAGCAGAACACACAGTGTCGGCCGGATATACACTCAGCCTTGTACTCTGTTACTGTAGCATGAGTGAAGTGCAGCAATGGTGGAATGAGAGCTGGGAGCCTTCAGGTTTTTGTTTCTATTCATTCCTGGGATTGGGCATTAATTGCACATTCCTCATTGAACTAAGTGGTTTCCTGGGGCATTTTTGGGGTCACACGTAGGCCAGACCAGATAAGGACGGCAGATTTCCTATCCTAAAGAACACCGGTGAACTAGATGGGTTTTTCTGACAATTGGCTTCAATGGTCATCATTAGACTTTTAATTTCAGGTTTTTATTGAATTTAAATTTCACCATCTGCCACGGTGGGATTTGAATCCAATTCCCCAGAGAATTACCTGGGATCTCTGGATCACTAGTCCAGAAACAAACCCACTACGCTGCCTAAGGTATCAGGGAGGCACCTTTGTGCATCGACATGGACAAGAAGCAAGAGAGGTTCCTAGGGAATTCATCCCAGGGGTGAATTGTGGGGTGCCCTTTGGCATTCACCCAGTTACCTCCAGCAAGTAAGATTGAGAAGAGTGAACCTACTCCTGAGCAGGAGACCCTCAGCAGGTTGGGACCTTCTAGGCCTCGAACGACTAGAGAACACCAGTCAAAGAGATCAACTTGACGTTGCAGTCAGCAAACTGCTTCTCCTTTGCTGTCGATGTCAGCGTTGCAGCCAGGCACACTGATAGAAAAGAAGAATAATGATGGTTTGAAGGCAGGCACTGGCTCAGGTATCCAAACATTCTGTAGGCTTTTGGCAATTGTAAGTATATTTTATTCACTTGTTCTGTTTGGAAGTGTCCTGGCTTCTCATCTTGCTGCTTGTTCCTTCAATGATCATGGTCAGGTAGGTCATGGAACAGCCTCCGATAATGTCCTCCCAATTTGCTCACATTATCAACAATGCAATCACTGAATATTGCAACGCCCTTAAGCACTGGCCATTTTTGGGTGGGCAGCCTGGGCACGCATCATGCAACCCACGTTCAGATCTCACCGGGTTTGGAGCTCTGAAAATGATATCTACACAGAATGTACAGCAAAGCCATCACGTCTCTTGCTGCTATTAGCCTGCTGGGAGATGTGGGTGAATGGGAAGAGTCCCCAAGGGGAGTTTAACAGGCTTTGTGAGCAGCAAGGAACACTATAGGTGCAGCTCAAAAGAATGGATCTCTCCAATGTGGGCTTAACAATAGAAAACTAGAGGCTTCCCTCAGTATCAGGAGAATGGTGGTGTGCGCACATCCAATCATTCCTGTCTGTCTTTGTTCTGTTGTTGGATTGAGCTAATAGATGAAGGTTGCAATGGGGAGGCAATGGGCAAGTTGGCCTTGACTGCAAGATGTATGAAGCGTAGGATTAAAGCAGTGTGTTTGAAGTCGAATGAGGCCTTTGTGAGAACTCACGTGGTGAAATATTTGACCTGCTCGCCTCCTCATCCAGGTATGAATAGACATTGAATAGAGCGATCGCACCGCATTGAAGGACCAGGAGTGTCATCCCATCAGGGGAGAGTGAGCAGAGTGAACTTTTATCCTGGATTGTGCATAGAACTGTGAGGCTATCAATGCTGTCTATGAATGAAACATCAAAAGCTCTTTAAGAGCATTGCAGGGTCCATGCAGCAGAGATGTTTAACTTGGCTTGCTGTTCAGGATGACACAACTGTCTGACAGTGATACTTACAGCCATCCAGGACTGAGATTTGTGGGACTCTCCACAATTGGAGGGTTGTGGGTAGTTGGTTTTCTACATCCCTATGTTCAGTTGAGGCATGCTCCAAACATTCTTCAAAACTTTTTGTGATGATAATGATGACCAAAAATGTACAGGTTAGGTAGATTCAACCATGCTAAACTGCCACTATGTGTCCAAAGATGTGTAGTTTAGGGGGATTAGACATGGCAAACTGTCTCTCAGTGTGTCCAAAGTTGTATAAGTTAGGTTGATTAGCCATGGTAAATGGGCTATGGACATAGGGCAGGGAGGCGGGCCTGGTTCAGATGCTTTTTCAGATCCTATCCAATGCAGAATTGATGGGCTGAATGGCCTCCCCCTACATGTTGGGGATTCTATGATTCTCTGAGTGGTGATTGGGGTCCAATAACAACAACTTCCCTAATCAAGTAGCAATCTTGAGGGTTCGAATGGTTTACTCATGCTGTTCTTTCCTGTGCACCTTTGCTTCTGGTTCTACCTCAAAGATCTCTCAGCCAGGTTTACCCTCCCATTGGGAGCAGGTGTGCAGGTGACAGTGAATCCCTGCTGGTGTAAGATTTTGTGTTGCGTTCGATGCGCCATGCACACAGACTCTGTGAGCGCAAAGAAAACATCTCATTTTTATTTACTGGTGCCTGGTGTGATAGAGGGCTGTGCAAGTAATTCCATGTGCATTTGGTGCAAGGGCTCCGAATATCAGCACCAGTTAGTGCATGCAAAGAATCATATCACCAATGGCTCTGAGGTTAAGGAGTTCAACTTAATTCAGCTATCACAAATCAATGTATATGAGGGCAAATTATAAAATCCCTAAAGTGCAGATGAAGACCATTCGACCCATTGAGTCTGCACCGACCACAATCCCAACCAGGTTCTATACCCATAACCCCATGTATTTACCCCAGCTAGTCCCCCTGACACGAAGGGGCAGTTAGGCACGGCCAATCCACTTAATCTACACATCTTTGGACTGTGGGAGTAAACCAGTGCATCCGGAGGAAACCCACGCAGACACAGGGAGAACGTGTGAACTCTACACAGACAGTGACCCGAGCTGGGAATTGAACACAGTCACCTGGCACTGTGGAGACAACAGTACTAACTGCTGTGCCAACTTATCCCAAAATGCTTAGGTTAGGGGGAATAGCGGGATGACGATGTGGAGTTACACGGATAGGACCTGGATGCTCTGTCAGAGAGAAGGTGCAGGCTCGATTGCCCGAATGGTGTCCTTCTGCACCGTCAGAATGTACATCACTTCCACTTTGTTAAATGAGTTTGTATAGGACGCAGCAGACAATGTTATTATTAGATAAATATATTGGAGTGCCCCAACTCAGCAGTCCAAAAGATCTGAACCCCATCTTTAGGAGACCTATTGTCTGCTCATTGGTGTTCTTAGTGGTGGCATGTGTGGCATCATATCTCTAGTTGGCAACACTCCGTGGATATTGACCATGCATCATCATCCTGAGATGGCAGGTCTATCATGTGAGGAGAGACTAAGATGGTTCGGATAATATTAGCTGGAGTTTAGATGAGTGAGAAGGGATCTCAGAGAAACTTATAAAATTCGAACAGGGTTAGACAGGGTAGATTCAGAAAGAATGTTCCCGATGGTGGGGGTAGTTCAGGGGTCATAGTTTGAGGATAAGGGATAAACCTTTTAGAACTGAGGTGAGGAGAAATTTCTTCACCCAGAGAGAGATGAATGTGTGGAATTCATTGCCACAGTAGTTGAGGCTACGATGTCTTGTGATTTTAAGAAAGAATTAGATATAGCTCTTGCGGCTAAAGGGATCAAGGGATATGTGGCATCAGGGTATTGAATCTGATGATCAGCCATGATCAAAATGAACGGCGGAGCAGGCTTGAAAGGCCAAGTGGACAACTCCTGCTTCTAATTTCTATGTTTCTACATATCAGCCAGGTCTTCTAGGGGCATTCCTTGTCTTGGAGGAGCCAACTCTCCACCTGGCCTTGGGCTAACCTTTACATAGGGATTAGAAGCAGAATTAAGCAGATTCAACCTTTCGAGCCTGTTATGCCATTCAATCAGATGATTGCTGATCTCTCCACGGTCTCAAAACCACCTTCCCACCTGTTGCCCATATCCATTCAACCCATTTTTTTAAAATCAGAAATGTATCTAATTCCTTCTTGAAACCATTTAATGATTCAGGCTCCACCGCGCTATGGGGCAGTGAGTGCTACAAATTCATCACCCTCTATGAGAAGTGATTCCACCTCATCTGAATGAGACAATGTAGAAAGGAAGCATTGCCTGGAGCCTGCACAGTGGATCTGTGAATGAGTTATAGTGAACCATCTAGTGAGTGTATCGATTGTCTCCATTGTTGAGCCTCGAAACTCTGAGCTTTGACAAGACATGGCATCGCCACCCTACTCCCAGGTGAGAGACGTCCTAGAGGACTGCAGCTGAGTGCTCCTCCCGTTCAGATATGACTGCTTGGAGACATTGTGTATTGACCAGCTGTGAGATAACCCTCCGTCAGACACTATTCAGCTTGCTTGCATTACCGTTGACACTCAGCGTAGGTAGCACGGTGGCACAGTCATTAGCATTGCTGTCTCACAACACCAGGGTTCGATACTGGCCTTGGGTCACTGTTTGGAGTCTGCACATTCTCCCCATGTCTGTGTGGGTTTCCTCCAGGTGTCCCAGTTTCTTCCAAAGGTGTGAGGGTTAGGTCGATTGGCCAAGTGAGATTGACCCTAGCATCAAGAGGATTAACAAGGTAAATACGAGGGGTCACGAGGATTGGGCCTGGGTGGGATTGTTGCCAGTTCAGGCTCAATGGGCCGAATGGACTCCTTCAGCACTGTAGAGGTTCAATGATTATGTGGAGAGACTGTTGCCAAGGCTTCATCGAAAGACTTACTGCAGAAGCAAGCTCTTGTCAACCATGACCATTTAACTGGGAGTATGGAGATTTAGAGTTGGGATCTTACTACCATTTCCCACTCAGGGGCACTACCTCCTTCCCTCCCTCCCTCCTTCCGCTATACAATTGGTGCAGTCAGTATGTATTATGCAGCTGCTCTAGACGTTGGGTCTACACAATGCATCATGGGCCAAAGGGTGTAGAAATGTCATAGTTTTGCTCTGGCCGTGGGGCTGGGTGGAAGGACAGAGCTTGTTATTGGGGGTATGAGGCTGTGGAGGTGTGAGTGGGGAGCATAGTTTCACACAGTGGGCTTGAATGGCCAGAGTGAAAAGGCAGGACAAGGCAGAGCAGGAAATGAAAAGGCATAAGAGTGGATGAGAGTTTGTGGTGGCATTGGGCATGGGGAGTGGGTGAGGGGCAGGTGGCAGGAAAGGGGTGATTTGGGAGGACCTTATACCTTGATGTGAACTGGGAGAAAGTCCATAGCACCAAGACCCTAAAGAGTTCCCATCCGTGCCCTGTGTCTGCCTGCAAATTTAATCCTGAGTTGATTGGCCCACTGCCTACTCTTCCCCATTCCCACTTCCCCTCCTTCAATAAAGGTGCTGCCCTTGCCAGCACTTTCTGCTGAGGTAAGCAAGCTGAGATGGGAATTATTCCGACTCCTGCTCCCTGCCCAGAGGATGAACAATCAAGACAATGTTTTGAGCAGAGGGGATGAAGGCTAGGGTCTGACAAGACCTGATGATCTGGCTAGAGAGAAAGGATAGAAAGTCCCACCTGAGAACTTACAAGCAAAGAGGTTCAAACTGGGAGTTGCCATTAAGATAGAGGCTGGAGATGAAGATTTGAACAAATTGGAATTATAATGAGAGAATTGATGGCATGCACTAATGCCTGGGGCATTGACTGATTATTAAACGAACATGACAAACTGCATTTTAACAGCTCCCTGAATGCTTCCTTCATCTCATGTATCTCTGCCACAAGTTTTACATAATGCACTAAGTATTCTGCATACACATTTTAAAAACCCATTTTGAGTTGCTGCGATTTTTATCACAGTGCCATCCTTGGGGATTTTCACTGATGTGAAGCAGGCACAACGTATAAAAATAAAGCAAATGTTCCATTGTTAATGCCTCAGCAATCATATGCTTAACTTCTACCCTGGAATCAGTATCATTCATAAAATCCTTCAATACAGAAGGAGGTCATTCAGCCCATTGAGGCTGCACCAACAACAAGCCCACCCTATACCTGTAACCCCATGTATTTATCCTATTAGTCCCCCTGATACTAAGAGGGAATTTAGCATGGCCAATCCACCAAACCCACAAATCTTTGGACTGTGGGAGGAAACCGGAGCATGTAGAGGAAACCCACAGAGACACAGGGACAATGTGCAAACCCTGCACAGACAGTCTCCCGAGGCTATCAAAGAACCTGGCCTGTGAGGCAGCGATGCTAACAACTGTGACACTCCAAAGAGCAAAGAACAAAAACAGCCAAGGAAGAGGCCCTTCAGCCCACCAAACCTGCACTGATTTCTAATCCTGACTACTCTTTGCCTGTATGTGATTACGATCCCTCTGTCCGCCTCCCATTCGGGATTACAAGATATCCTTTGCATGTTGCTAAGGTGTGTGCCTCCACTATTTCCATAGGCAGTGAGTTCCAGGCATCCACCGAATTCTATGTGAAAAACCTTTCCTGCACATCTCCCTAATCCTATCACCTCTCACGTTGAACCCATGCCCTCTTGTAGTTAGACCTTCCACCCTAATAAAAAGCCTCTGACTATCCACCTTATCTATACCTCTCTTAATTTTGTAGCTCTTTATTAAGTCACCCATTCAGTCTCTATCGTGCCAGTGAAAACAATCTGACCTTCCGTGCCACAGAATCACAGAATCTTACGGTGCAAATGAGGCCCTTTAGCCCATGAGTCTGCACTCAAACATGAAAGGACCTGACCTGCCCACCTAATCCCACTTACCAGCACTTGGCCTATGGCCTTGAATGTTATGGAATGCCAAGTAATCTTCCAGGTACTTTTTAAAGGATGTGAGGCATCCCGCTTCCACCACCCTCCCTCCCTCTAGATAGTCACCACCTTGAGTAAACTTTTGAGTTTTCCTCAAAAGCCCCTAAATCTCCCACCCCTCACTTTTAACTTGTGTCCACTCATAACTGATCCTTCAGCTAAGGGGAAATCTGCTCCCTGTCCACCTTGTTCATGCCCCTCTTAATCTTGAATACCTCAATCAGGTCATCCCTAGGTCTTCTCTGTTCCAACAAAAACAATGATATGGAGATGCCAGCGTTGGACTGGGGTAAACACAGTAAGAAGTCTCACAACACCAGGTTAAAGTCCAACTGGTTTATTTGATTGTAAACCTACAAACTTTTGGGGTTTGCCTTCAACAGGATCTAACAAAAACAACCCAAACCTTTCTTCATAATTTAAAAGTTTCATCCCAGGCAGTATGCTGGTGAATTTCCTTTGCACCCCCTCCAGTGCGTTCATGTCCTTCCTATAATGTGGCAACCAGAACTGCACTCTGTACTCCAGCTTTGAGCTCACTAAGGTTCTATACAACTCCATCATGATTTCTCTGTTTTTGTAATCTAAACCCTGATTGATGAAGGTGAGTGTGCCATATGCTTTTTTTCACCACCTTGTTAACCTGGCTTTCTGCCTTCAGAGATCGATGGACAAACACCAAGATCCCTTTGTTCTTTGGAACTTCCTACTGTCAGACCTTTCATAGTATACTTCCTTGTCAAATTATTCCTTCCAAAATGCATCATCTCACACTTCTCAGGGTTAAATTCCATCTGCCACTTATCTGCCCATTTGACCATTCCACCTATATCTTCCTGTAACCCAAGACATTCAACCTTACTGTTAACCACCCAGCCAATCTTTGTGTCATTAGCAAACTTACTGATCCTACCCCCCCACATAGACATTTGTGTCATTTATATAAATGACGAACAATAGAGGGCCCAGCACAGATCCCTGTGGTACTCCACTGAACAGTGACCTCCAGTCACTAAACAATCATCTGTCAGCCCCTCTGTCTCCTATCGCTAAACCTATTATGAATCCACCTTGTCAGATCACCCTGTATCCCATGTGCATTAACCTCCTTAATAAGTCTCCCATGTGGGACTTTGTTAAAGACTTTGCTGAAATCCATGTAAACTACACCAATCACATTACCCTCATCTACACACTTGGTTACATGCTCAAAAAATTCAATCAAATTTGTTAGATATGATCTCCCGCTGATCATGCTGACTGTCCCTGATCAAACCTTGCCTCTTCAAATGACAATAGATTCTCACCTTCAGAATCTTATTCAGTAGCTTCCCAACTACAGACATGAGACTCATTGGTCTATAGTTCCCTAGCTTGTCTCTACAACCTTTCTTAAACCGTGGAACCACTTTAGCTGTTTTTCAGTCCTCTGGCACCTCCCCAATAATGCTGGCGTTGAACTGGGATAAAACAGAAAGAAATCCCACAACACCAGGTTAAAGTCCAACAGGTTTATTTGATGATCAACACCACGAGCTTTCGGGGTTCTGTCCCTTCGTCAGGTGAGTGGTGAGAACTCTCCACTCACCTGACGAAGGGTCAGAGCCCTGAAAGCTATTGGCGTTGACTACCAAATAAACCTGTTGGACTTTAACTTGGTGTTGTGGGATTGCTTACTGCAAAAACTGACCAGCCAGTCCAATGTGGAATTGTGCCCTGGGGTCACTGCACAAGGGAGCACACTTCATGCCCACTTCTGGACCTGCTAGATGTGTGTGTGCCCAGCGGGCAAATAATTCAAGGCAAAAATCTTCCCTGCTCCTTTCTCAGGATTTACACATCTATTTTTATCGACACCTGTGCATCCTGCTTCATGTATAAAGATAGCTATCTTCACCAGTGCGTTCTCAGTGAGAGGGCTTGAGTGACTTGCTCTCAAGATGTCTGCGTCCAGAAACAGCCTTGTGGCTTAGCCACCTAGGGAAAGCCGGAGATGTTAATAAGACCGACGGCATTTCAAAACTCAAACAAACCCTGGGCAGAATTTTTCCACCCTGCCCACCATGGGAATTGTAACGGGCGATACACGGACCTCTGTTGACCTCAGGCGAGATTTTCCAGTCTCTGGGCAAGCGGCTGTCTGGAAAATTCCGACCCCGTGTTTATGCAGCAATTGAATAGAATGCAGCCCTCATTGTGCTCCATAACCTTTTAAACTTATGTGAGGAAACTTGATACAAGTCCTCCTCATTTGTCCGGCTTCCCATTGCCTGTGGTATGGGAAGCAGTCCGGCAGCTTTCTAATGGCGTTTTTTTCTCTCAATTTTTCCCTCCCACTATTATCCAACTAAAATACATAGCCGCTGTGAGAATTGCAATGGCATTTCCTTAATTGCTTTAAAATCAATGTCTCCAACTCGTTTACTGAGCTAATGTCAATGTCTTTGGCGCTGAATTCCCTCCAGGCCCTGAACCGTCTCAGTAATGAGAAGGTTTCTCGCCGCTGCTAATTTAAGCTGCCCTCTGGGATTTCAGCTCCCTTGCTGTTCTCCGAGAACAGACCAGTCGACATTGAAGATTCCCCCTGTCAGTAATAGTGCGACCGTGTCTCCACGGGATTCAAACCCTGTTATTTTTAGCAACAGTGGAAGGAGCTGAGCCCACGGTACAGTTTTGTGATGGATAGTTATCGCTATTTGGAGCCACTGAATCCGTCAGATAGCCAGAATCTTCCCAGAATTTTAACCCATGTTTTGAAAGGTTGAAGTCTACATGTTTTTGCCTCTTCACTAATTAGGATAATTTTTTTCTGATGGCTGAAGATATTTATAGGCACGTTTTTTTGGAATATTAATAAATTAAACAAATATAATTATGTGGATAAATTCACTAATGTTCTTAACATAGGAATTCTAGGATTGTGCCAGCGTTTCACGGATTATATAATGTCATTCCATTTCTTCGTAAAACCCAAAGCCTTGCTGTCACCATCAAAAGGGTGCAATTATCAACATACAATTGCCACTGTGCAGAAAGAGGCCACTCAGCCCATCAAGTTAGTATAGCCAATCCATTTAACCCGAACATCCTTGGACTGGGGGAGGAAACCAAAGCACCCGGAGAAAACCCACGCAGACATGGGTAGAATGTGAAAACTCCACACAGACAGTGAACCGAAGCTGGAATTGAACACAGGTCCCTGGCACTATGTGGAGCAGTGCTAGCCACTATGCCACCCTGCTATTCCAGTGTTAGTTGGTTGTCACTTTTCAGTCTCCCTTTTGCCTCCCCTCTGAACCTTCTGTGTTCAGCCTGTTTCACAGCTGTATTTCTACCTCACTTTCTCTTCTTTACCTTAATTTCTATTTCTTTTGCCATCCCAGGAGCTCTGGATTTGCTTGCCTTTATTTCCATTGTGAAGGAACATACCTTAACTATTTCCAAACTATTTGTTCTTTGAAGGTAATGCATTGTTTCGCTCCCATTTCCTCTTGCCCATTCAGCCCATTTCCATTCTTACCCCATTGAAGTTAGCTTTTCCCCCCAGTTAATCATTCTTTCCTTATTTTTTGCCATAGCCAGCCTAAACTTTAAGTTACAATGAAGTAAAATGCCTTTTACTTCAGCAAGGCATTTGACAAGGTCCCACGTGCAAGACTTCTTGAGAAGGTGAGAGGGCATGGGATCCAAGGGGCTTTGGCCTTGTAGATCCAGAACTGGCTTGCCTGCAGAAGGCAGAGGGTGGTTGTGGATGGCTCTTTTTCTGCATGGAGGTCGGTCACCAGTGGAGTGCCCCAGGGATCTGTTCTAGGACCCTTGCTGTTTGTCATTTTCATAAATGACCTGGATGAGGAAGCGGAGGGATGGGTGAGTAAGTTCGCCGATGACACGAAGGTCGGTGGTGTTGTGGATGTCTGGAGGGATGTCAAACGTTGCAGCAGGACATCGACAGGATGCAAGACTGGGCGGAGAAGTGGCAGATGGACTTCAATGCGGATAAATGTGTTGTGGTCCATTTTGGCAGATCCAGCGGGATGAATGAGTACACTATCAAAGGTAGGAGTCTTAGCTGTGTGGAAGAGCAGAGGGATCTTGGGGTCCGGGTCCATAAGACTCTCAAATCGGCCTACCAGGTGGAGGATGTGGTTAAGAAAGCTTACGGTGTACTGGCCTTCATTCATCGAGGGATTGAGTTCAGGAGGCAGGAAGTAATGCTGCAGCTTTATAGGACCCTTGTCAGACCACACTTGGAGTACTGTGCGCAGTTCTGGTCGCCTCACTATAGGAAGGAGTGGAAGCTATTGAAAGGGTGCAGAGGAGATTTACAAGGATGTTGCCTGGATTGGGAGGCATGCCTTATGAAGACAGGTTGAGGGAGCTGGGACTGTTCTCCTTGGAGAGACGAAGGTTGAGAGGCGACTGATAGAGGTTTACAAGATGATGACAGGAATAGATAGGGTGGACTCTCAGAGACTATTTCCCAGGGCTGAAATGGTCACGACGAGTGGGCACAGATTTAAGGTGCAGGGAAGCGAGTACAGAGGAGATGCTAGGGGAAAGTTTTTCACTCAGAGGGTGGTGATTGAATGGAATCGGCTGCCGTCGGTGGTGGTCGAGGCGAACTCGCGGGGGTCTTTTAAAAGACTTCTGGATGAGTATATGGGATCCAATGGGATTGGGGGTTATAGATAGGTCTATGGCTGGGTAGGTTTTTGATGTGTTCGGCACAACTTGTGGGCCGAAGGGCCTGTTTGTGCTGTAGTGTTCTATGTTCTATGTCTGCTTAGTGTTCTCCTCCTGATACTTGATTCAATTTGCCCACATTTTTCCCAAGATCCAAGTCTAGCAATGCCTCCTTCCTCAATGAACTGAACTCACACTGCTGTGGAACATTTTCCTGAACATGCTCTCGGAATTCTTGGTCCTCTCTTAACTACTGCGATTCCAGTCCATATTTGAATAATTAAATTCCTTTGTTATAACTACTTTATCACTTCTGCACCTCTCTATAATTTCCTTGCATATTTGTTCTATTACATTCTTCACTATTGGTGACCTATTCACTACACTGAGTAATGCTCCTTTTCTGTTCCTTAGTTCTAAATTGATTCTGTCCTTGACTCCTTTGGGACATCTCTTTCTCTAGCACTGCAATGTTCTCCTTAATCAATACCTACCTCTGTTCTTTCTTTTCAATCTGTTATGCCTTGTATTCAGGCATATTTACCAACTGGTCCTGCCTTTCTTTGAACCAGATCTCTGTTATAACCACGGTATCATATTTCCTCATGACAATCTGCACCTGTAACTCACCAATCTTATTAACCAATTTCTGTGTATCCACATACATGGACAGTACCTAGACTTAGGTGTTATCACTTGTCCCTTACTCTGATGCCAACTGTTAACTTATTATTCACTGTTTGGTGTCATCTCTCCCAGTATAGTGTTCACCTCGGTATTTTTCTCTGACATTATCTCCTGGTTCCCACACTCCTACCAAGGTGATATAAACTCTCCCCATTAGGGCAAGTTAAACTCCCAACTAAGAACAGACCCAGCATTATATCAATGCAATCTGTCCACTTGTCTGACCTGTACAGGTCTCAGCTCCCCACAGAGCCATATCCAATGTATGAAGAATCTAAAGCTCTCCTTCCTGTACCATCTTTTCAGCTGTACATTCAACTACTTTTGTCCTACTATTTTTGATTTGATTGGATTTAGTATGTCACATGTATTGGGATACAGTGAAAAGTATTATTTCCCGTGTTTCTTTAGCTTCTTGAGAAAGTAGAGATGTTGATGGGCTTTCTTAAGTATAGAGTTGGAATGGAGAGACCAGGGTAAGTTTTAGATGATGTAGAAACCTGAAGCTCATTTATACTCAATTACACATTGTACAAAGAGTCTTTTCAGAAATGACATATTTTGAAGTTCTGCTTGCTAATTTTCAATATAGCTCTCTAAATCCTACCTGCAGGCCACATCCCTCTTTCTGCCTGGAATAGAATTCCCTTAAAAATGGAAGACAAAAATCATCAGCTACTCACTTGCTATTAATATTTATAATTTTCGTTAAAATCTTGGTTGTTTAGATTCAATCCCTAAGCAGCAATATCCAGTGCCCATTATTTTCTTTGTTTCGAACTTGGGGACTCTGATATAGAAACATAGAATACCCTTTCTCTAATGGGATGACCAGAATTGAACTGTATGTTCCAAGTATAGTTTTATTATCATCTTGTACAACTTCAACAAGACGTCTCAACTCCTGAATTCAATACCCTGTTGTATCCTCTAGTAATCAGCAACTCCACCAATCTTCGTGTCATCCACAAATCTACCAATCAGACCCCTCACATTTTCCTCCAGATCGTTTATATGTATTACAAACAATAGAGGTCCCAGCACTGATCCCTGCGGAACCCCACTATCTACAGATCTCCATTCTGAAAAATACCTTTCCATTGCTACTCTCTGTTTTCTATGATCACAATATGGAGATGCCAGCATTGGACTGGGGTAAACATTGCAAGAAGTCTTACAACACCAGGTTAAAGTCTAACAGGTTTATTTAATAGTAAAAGCCTCTAGCTTTCCGAACAGTGTTCCGACCAAAAACCAATGTTTACTACCAAATAAACCTGTTGGACTTTAATCTGGTGTTGTAAGACTTCTTACTGTGTTCTACGATCACGCCAGTTCTGTATCTATCTAGCAATCCCATCCCTAATCTAGCCAGCACCTTGAATCTAGCTAGCCCCATACTGAACTAGCCAGCACCTTGAATCTAGCTAGCCCCATACTGAACTAGCCAGCACCCTGAATCTAGCTAGCCCCATACTGAACTAGCCAGCACCTTGAATCTAGCTAGCCCCATACTGAACTAGCCAGCACCTTGAATCTAGCTAGCCCCACACTGAACTAGCCAGCACCCTGAATCTAGCTAGCCCCATACTGAACTAGCCAGCACCTTGAATCTAGCTAGCCCCATACTGAACTAGCCAGCACCTTGAATCTAGCTAGCCCCACCCTGAAATATTCACTTTAAATTTCACTTTAAGTCTTGAAGTGAATCAGGAACTGAAATGCATGTTATTATGTAAATGTACCTTCATTGCAAAATTATTTCCAGTGATCATCCAAAGTACACACTTCTCTAAACTATCTCAAATATTCAATAAACTACAGGGAAACATAGAACAAAATGTACTTGAGATAATTGAATGAATTAGTTTGTCATAAATGGGATCTGGTTACAATAGGAACCAGACAAACTAATCTCCATCATTTGTATATCATCATATTTGTGCATTGAATGTTGAGTAGTTCTCTTGAGATTATCTGGGGTTAGATTTTTAGTTTAATTCTTTCTTCATTGCTGGCTCAGATACTTTTCATCCTTACTCTGTTCTCACAGGCTTGAATCCCAAGCCTTGTGGACTCTCCAGATGAGGCTAAGATGTGTTCAGTCAACCTGCAGGAATCGTTTGTGAAGTCTCAGAGAAAGTTGTTATTGTACATTGTTGGTAATATTGGGGGGATTAATGAATGGCACCAGCTAAAATGTCAAATCAAGTTCGACTTTTCCATTGTCTACAGTCAGTAACTGCAATTCATAAGAAGCACTTTGGAGAGAGGAGATATCACCATTAACCTAGATGCCCATTGGAACAAGGAACACTCCCACGGTCTAAAGATGTGCTGGTTTAGTACATTGGCCATGCTAATTTCTCCCTCAGTGTACCCGAACAGATGCCGGAGTGTGGCGACTAGGGTATTTTCACAATAACATCATTGCAGTGTTAATGTGAACCTAATTGTGACACTAATAAATAAACTTTAAGCCAGGAATTAGGAGCAGGAGGAATTCAGCCCCTCAAGCCCGCTCTGCCATTTAATACGATCATGACTGATCTTATCCTGCACTGAACCCCACTTTCCTGCCTGCTCCCTATAATCCTCTATCCCACTTTTCAGCAGAAATTTATCTCTCTTTTACGAGAAGTTGATTGATTCTGTCTCTACTGCACTTTTGGGGCAGCGAATGCCACAGATTCACAACTTTTCAAGGGAAGTATTTTCTCCTCACTTAAGAACGTAAGAACATAAGAAATAGGAGCAGGAGTAGGTCATCTAGCCCCTCGTGCCTGCCTCGCCGTTCAATAAGATCATGGCTGATCTCAAGTGGATCAATTCCACTTTCCCCTTTTCTCCCCATAACCCTTAATTCCCTTGTCTGTCAGAAACCCATCTACCCATGACTTAAATATATTCAATGAGGTAGCCTCCACCACTTCGATGGGCAGAGAATTCCAGAGATTGACCACCCTTTGATTGAAGAAGTTCCTCCTCAACCCCGTTCTAAAGTGCCCCCCTCCCTTATTTTGAGACTGTGCCCTCTAGTTCTGAATTCAGTTTTGAACCCTTCCTCTCAGGCTGTAGCTGGAGTTTTATCGGCATCAGCCTAGAATCGGGTCAGGCGCGGCTTGCAGAATGGAATTCTCTGTTGGATTTTACAAGCCTTGCTCGAACGAGGTCATCAACCTATATCTATGATCTCTTGTTCTAGGTAGTTCCACAAAGGGAAGATCTGTTCAACATCCACTTTACCAATCGCACTTTATACACCTCTATCAGACTCCCCCTCATTCTTCTAAACTCCAGTGAGTACAAGCCCAAGCTATTTAATATATAAGCCAGGGGAGGGAAAATAACCAAATTTCCT
Source organism: Sphyrna mokarran (assembly GCA_024679065.1). NCBI lineage: Eukaryota > Metazoa > Chordata > Chondrichthyes > Carcharhiniformes > Carcharhinidae > Sphyrna > Sphyrna mokarran. Next base: position 34,751,868 of record JAGIQG010000027.1, read on the forward strand.
GCACTTGCCAACTAGAGACCATTCAATGTGTCATCACTTTTGAAGTCACAGAACCAATTAGCATTCAGCAGGATCCCACAAATCAGTGTCATTATTATGACCAGGCCACTTGTACTGAATGAGTTGGTTAAGCTTAGCCATTAGCTTAGCCACCAAAGTAGCTGCTCTTTTTCAAAATGGAATCTTATACATCCACCTGAATTATAGAATCACTACAGTGCAAAAGGAGGCTATTCTGCCCATTAAGTCTGCTCTGACTTATTGCCCCCTATCCTAACCCAACACCATTACCATGGCTAATCCATCCAGCCTACACACCTTTGGACTGCAGGGCGTAGAGGGGGGGGGGGGGGGGGCAGTGGGGCGGTGGGGGATTGGAACCCACGCAGACATGGAGAGAACATGCAAACTCCACACAGACAGTCACTGGAGACTATGATTGAACCTGGGACTGTGGTGCTGTGAGGCAGCAGTGCTAACCACTGTGTCACCATGCTGAGAGAGCAGACAGGGCCTCATATCAAAACCTATAACACTAATCCTCTATTTCTGTCCACCCAATCAGAATTTCTCCAACACTCTTAGTTATACCTTCAGTTGTCTTGACCTTAAGTTCTGGAATTCCCTTGCTTGATCTCTCTACATCATATTCCTCCTAAAAGACATTTTTAAAAACCTACCTTTTGTACCAACTTTTTGATAGAATTGGCCAAACATCTGTTTATGTGGCTTGATGTTATGCTTTGCTTTGTAAAGCTTTCGTGAAGTGCCTCGGGAAGGTTTCATTATAAGGTGCTCTATAAAATGAAATTGTTATTGTCATATCATCCCAGGAATGAAAAGCTTGACATATAAAGAGTGTATGAGGACTCTGGGTCTGTACTCGATAGAGCTTAGAAGGAGGAAGACGAGATCTCATTGAAACCTACAGAATTCTGAGAGAGCTGGATGAAGTGGACATGGAAAAGATGTCTTCATCAGTCAGAGAGACTTGGATCCGAGTGCGCGGCTTCAGAATAAAGGGAAGAACCAAGATGAGAAAGAATTTCTTCAACCAGAGGGTGGTGAATCTGTGGAATTGAGTGCCACACAGAAGGCTGTGGAAGTCAAGTCATTGAATGTATTTAAGATAGAGATAGATAGGTTCTTGATTGGGCAGGAGATCAAAGTTATGGCGAAAAGGCGGGAGAATGGGGTTGAGAAACATATCAGCCATAATTGAATGCCAGAGCAGATTCAATGGGCTGAATGGCCTAATTCTGCTCCTATATCTTACAGTCTTATGATCACCCAAAGCACAATATAGGGCTCTCTCAGCACAACAATGCAGTGTCAATATAGATAATGTGCTCCAAGTGTCTGGGGTTGAACTTGTCCTCACAATCCTCTGATTCACAAGAGAGCAACACCTCTGGAATTGAATCCTGGGGAGTGTTACTATCTCCAGGGAAGGAAAGCAGAGAATGACACAGAAGAAAGTGCTTCATCAACACCGGGGCACACCATCTGGACAGGAAAATCCATCTTGCATTGACTAGTCTTGTTCCAACTGCAACATCAACTGAATCTCATAACACCACTACCGCTTTGTTAGCAAATAGAAGTCATTAAATTATTAAATGTTGCAACTTCACTGCTAGCCCAAGAAAATTAGATGAAAAGATTAATTAGTAATAGAGGAGTTGCTCCTGAGACCCAATGTGAATAGTGATTGTAATTAATGTGACATGCTTGGTAGGAATGAGGAGTGACAAGGAAGATTAAAAAGATTAAGGAGAAGACTTTGCTCTGTGACTGCAAAGATCTTGATGAGGCACAGTGAGATGAAAGACCAACTCTCAATCATTTTTACAGCGAGTAAAGCTGAAAAGGAAAAGGCAAGCTGGCCTGTAAGATTCAAAGTATTCTCAAAAGTATGTTTAATATGCTAATTGACATTCAAGATTGAAGCTTCAATCGATTCAATTGAGCAAAATCATAGAATAATCCCATGAACATAATACAAAAAAATAGAAGCGGAAGGAGACCACTCAGCCCATCAAGCCCATCCATGGTGGGACCTTTGCCGTTTGTAATATATATAAATGATTTGGAGGAAAATGTAACTGGTTTGATTAGTAAGTTTATGGATGACATAAAGGTTGACGGATTTGTAGATAGCGAAGAGGACTATCAGATGATACAGCAGGATTTGGATCAGTTGGAGACTTGGGCGGAGAGGTGGCAGACAGAGTTTAATTCGGACAAATGTGAGGTAATGCATTTTGGAAGGTCTAATACAGATTGGACATATACAGTAAATAGTGTAAGAGAATTTGCTCTGAAACTCGTAATTAAAATGTATATGATGAAGCGGGTTCAAAATGTGAGATGTGATGAGACCAGCGTGATTAGTCAAATCAATGTATGTTACTCAACGTAGTTAGTATAGTAATCATTCATTAATGAATGTAAACAAGTAGCCACTCGGGAGAACAATGAACACTGTCCAGTCGTCCAACTTAATCTGTGACTGTAGCAAAAAGGAGAGAATAAAGTAAGCATGTTTTTCTTCACTATTCGTCACTATTCGGCCTGAGTTAGCTAAACCACGATTATTGTATAAGCAGAATTGTCTAGATAAGGGCAAAGGTCGTAACTACCATGGTTTCAAGAAGTAAAGAGATGCACCAATGAGTGACCAATCTCAAACAACGGAGATAAAGGGTCGACCCAGAAACAATAGTGGCTAAACAAGGTCGAATCTTAAAAGTAAGATAAGAATCTTGAGGTATGGAGCTGTAATGTGTATAAAAAGACTGTAAGCCGATGGTTCATTGGATTGTTTCGGACATCCCGGCTTTATTGTCTTGTGCTAGAAAATAAAGTCTACTGCTTGGAGGATTACGACTCAGACTCTCTGTTCCAATCGGCTAAAATCAGTTGTCGTCCTGGGGAACCACGACAATGGCAGAACCTTAAGAGTATTGATAGGCAAAGGGACCTGAGTGTACAGGTACACAGGTCACTGAAAGTGGCAATGCAGGTGGGGAAGGTAATAAAGAAGGTATATGGCGCGCTCGCCTTTATCGGCTGGGGTATTGAACTTAAAAATTGAGAAGTCATGTTGCAGCTTTGTTAGGCCACACTTGGTATATAGTGTTCAATTCTGGTCACCACACTACCAGAAGGATGTGGAGGCTTTGGAGATGGTACAGAAAAGATTTACCAGGAGGGCATTAGCTATGAGGAAAGGTTGGAAAAACTTGGTTTATTCTCACTGAGATGATGAATGTTAAGGGGTGACATGATTGAAGTCTACAAGATTATGAGGGACATGGACAGGGTGGATAGTCAGAAGCTTTTCCCCAGGGTGGAAGAGTCAATTACTAGGGGGCACATGTTTAAGGTGCAACAGGCAAGATTTTAAATCTATGACTCTGGTTATTTATCCGTCTATTAATGGGAAAAGTTTATTCCCTATCTATGTCCCTCATAATTTTGTACAGCTCATTTTTGTACAACTCAAACTCTCCACCATCCTAAACCTATACCCTCTTGTGACAGCCTTCTCCATTCTAAGGAAAACCCCCTGCCTAAACAGCCTCTTTTCATAGCTGAAACGCTCCAAACCAGGCAGCATCTTGGTGAATCTCCTCTGCCTCCTTTTCAGTGCAATCACATCCTTCCTTATGAGACAACCAGAACTGCACACAATATTCTAGCTTTGGCCAAACGAGTGTTTTATACAGCTCTATTATGATTTTTCCGCTCTTATATTCTGTGTCTCAGCTAATAAAGGCAAGTATCCCATATGCCTTCTTGACCATCTTATCTAACTATCCCGTTGCCTTCAGTGATATTTGGACATGGTCTTGCTGTACTTCCCAATATCCTACCAACCATTATTTATTCCCTCATCTTGTTATTCCTCTTAAAGTCCCGATCCTGGTCAGACCCCAGTTGGAATACTGTGCTCAGTTCTAGTTACTTCATTACAGGAAGGATGTGGAAGCCATTGAAAGGGTGCAGAGGAGATTAACAAGGATGTTGCCTGGATTAGGTGGCATGCCTTATAGGTTGAGAGAACTCGATCTTTTCTCCTTGGAGAGACGAAGGATGAGAGTTGACCTGATAGAGGTGTATAACATGTTGAGACATATTGATTGGGTGGATTCTGAGAGGCTTTTTCCCAGGGCTGAAATGGCTGCCATAAGAGGACACAGGTTTAAGGTGCTGGGGGTCAGGTACAGAGGAGATGTCAGGGGTAAGTTTTTCACTCCAAGGATGGTGGGTGAGTGGAATCGGCTGCCGTCGGTAGTGGTGGAGGCAGATTCGATAGGGTCTTTCAAGAGACTCCTGAATGAATACATGGGACTTAACAGGATTGAGGGTTATAGGTAAGCCTAGTGGGTAGAGATATGATCGGCAAAACTTATTGGCCGAAGGACCTGTTTTGCTGTAGTTTTTCTATGTTCTAAAGTGCATCACTTCACACTTTCATGGTTAAATTCCATTTGCTACTGTTCCGTTCATCTGACCAGCTCATCTATATCATTCTGTAATCTAAGACTTTGCTCTTCACTATTTACCACAGCTGAGTTAACAAAATGTTACAATCAGTTTCAAATTGAGGGAAAGCAGTTGGCAGAAACCTCTTTTAAAGGTTAAAATGCTGAGAGGGCCAATGGGCATGGAAATGGGAGATTTCCCCACCTGTTCCTTGGGTTTACTTAGTTCCATGAATCCCCAGCACTCTGTGCTCCACAGGGGGAATTCATGCCAGTAAGTGGGGCCTCATCCTCTCGAGAAGCCGGAATCAGCACATTGAGTGGACCACTGCGCATGCGCTGATCTGTCAGTGGGGGAGATTGCCACAGGTACATTGGCTCCCCCTACTCCCAGCCTCCTTGATTACCTGAAGCCGGAATTGAACCCGGGTGCCTGGCACTGTGAGATAGCAGTGCTAACCACTGTGCCACTCACAAGCTTGAGGCAACATGACTGCATTGTTAATTTTAATCAATGTTGAGTATGGGAGGTAATGAATTCATTGCAATATCCCCAAACACCCACGCTGCACAACATTAAAGGGACAGGCAGTATTCTATTCTATAAGGTGCCAAGGTCGCAATTAAATAACACACCAGCACAAAAGAGACTTCAAGGTGGGAAAGATCAGTTGTGTTTCGCCCACCTGCCAAACAAGAGTATATGGTGTGAGCACCCAGGCTAAATCACTAAAGCCAAATGGGACTGACTGTCCCATCCTAAGGCAGCATGGTAGCACATGGTTAGCAGTACAGCTCCAGGGTCTGGGGTTCGATTCCCGGCTTGGATCACTGTCTGTGTGGAGTTTACACGCTCTTCTCGTGTCTGCGTGGGTTTCCTCTGGGTACTCCAGTTTCTCCCACAACCCAAAGATGTGCAGGTTAAGTTGATTGGCCGTGCTAAGAAATTGCCCCTTAATGTCCAGGGATGTGTAGGTTACAAGGATTAGTGGGTATAATATGTAGGGATATGGGGGTAAGGCCTGGGGTGGGATTGTGTTCAGTGCAGACTTGATGGGCCAAAGGGCCTCTTTCTGCACTGTAGGGATCTATGGTTCTATGAAAAAATGTGAGTTGGTTGTTTATAGATAAGCGTTGGTCAAGAACTCTGACTGAGACAAGTTGGGGTATCCTAACATTGATTGTCATGTTTTGGAGGGGGTTTTCCCTTTACCTCTATGACATCTATCCTGGAGAACCACTGTCTTTCCATAGCACATATCACCATACCCAGATCTTTCCACTCATTTACACCCTCTCTATTCTAAAATTCCTGGATTGCAGTTCATCCCCAGATAATTTAATATGATGCGATAATGCTCTCTGAATTGCCTCTATAACCTCTGCCTTAATCGATGCACGGAGAAATATGGAACTAATTGTAGACTGAGCTAGAGTTGGGGAATTATCACACAGCACAAAGGGATTCCTTCCATAGAAGAATCAATATGGGCCTAACGATTTAAACTAAATTATTTGCATGGAGAGCCTAAGAAAAGGCAGATGTTAACTCACAGGCTAACTGAGTGACTAAGATCTTATGCATTATCTCATCGATCACCACATGATTTATTTTACAGAGTGCATTGCTGACAGGACTTCCAATTGAACTATTCAGAACAATAATGTTCATATTTTCATGTGTCTCTGTCAGAGACCGTGTGGAGTCTGCACATTCTTCCCGTATCTGTGTGGGTTTCCTGTGGGTGCACCGGTTTCCTCCCACAGTCCAAAGGTGTGTGGATTAGGTTGATTGGCCATGCTAAATTGCTCTTAGTTTTGGGGTATTGGCAGGGTAAATGTGTGTGGTTATGGGGATAGGGCCTGGGTGGGATTGTGGTCGGTGCAGGCTCGATGGGCTGAATGGCCTCTTCCTGCATTGTGTGGATTCTATGAACTTCTATGAACTCAATCTTGGAAAATGGCACCCCCCCCTATTGCCGGTTAAATGTGGCAGTGGTGCAGTGGTATTCAAAATAATAATCCAAAACCCACTCTGAAATTTGAATTTGGTAAAAATCTGGAATTAAATTTTGACAGTGAAACCATTGCCAATTGTGTAAAACCCAACTGTCCTTTAGAGAAGGAAGTCTGCCACCTTCACTTGATCTGGCCTACATGTGACTCCAGAACCACAGCAATATGGTTGACTCTGATATAATCTATCTAGCCACTCAGTTCAAGGGTAACAAATGCTAACTGAGCCAGCAATGTTCACATCTCATTAAATAAAGAACTTTGTAAAATTTCCAGTCTGGTCATTATCCATTTTTCCATTACAATTACCCTCCTGTCCTTACCATGTTTTATTGTAGAAAGACTGAATCATGTTAATAAAGTGCAAAATTAAAATGTTCCTACCCTTGTCCCACATGTGTAAATATATTGCCAAGATTGTGTATTAATCTCATGCCAATAGGCGATTTGCAATGATAATATCCGTGGATACAGTTTGCATGTATCACATTTTTCACTAAGCTCTTTGATGAGTCTTGTGTACTCATCATCAATCACCTCTGCATTCTTTAGTTGACTCTTAATCTGTGAACAGGAGGATGGGCAACAATTGGTTTCTGTTCACTCAAATTCCTCTCACCTGATGTCATTATCACTTTGTTAACATTGGAATTGTCAGCTTTCCTTAAGGGCTTACAATAATGCAATGTAACAACTGGGTAAATTGCAGATCTACTGACTTTCCAAAGAGAATTGCTTTGTTGTGTTTCATTTCATTTGTGCCTTTTTATGGAACCATTTGTTCAACAGTAAGAGTTTCTCACTCTTCATTACATCCGTACTAATAAAGTGGCTTATCCCTGAGGGTGGCATGATGGCACTGTGGTTAGCACTGCTGTCTCACAGTAAGAAGTCTTCCAACACCAGGTTAAAGTCCAATAGGTTTAGTTGGTAGCAAAAGCCAGTAGCTTTCAGAGTGCTGCTTCTTCGTCAGGTGAGTGGGAGTTCTGTGCCACAACGCCAGGGACCCGAGTTCAATTCTGGCCTTGGGTTACAGTTGGTGTGGAGTTTGCACGTTCTCCCCAAGTCAGTATTGACTTCCTCTGGGTACTCCGGTTTCCTCCCACAGTTCAAGGATGTGCAGGTTACATTGATTTGCCATGTTCAATTACCTCTTAGTGTCAGAGGGATTAGAAGGGTAAATGTGTGGGGTTATAGGAATAGGGTTGGACAGGGGTCGGTGCAGACTCCAAATGGCCTCCTTCTGCCCTGTAGGATTCTATGATTCTATTCTGTATAGAACCTCCAGTCTGTTAGAAACAACACTCTTGAAGTGTTATCAAACCCAAAATTGAAAAAGTTGTGTGGTTGTTTGAAGGCAAGAAGTGGGGATGTGGGGATAGCCCTGGCGAGATGTTTGCCTTCATCAATGATATGTTCAGGACTCCAACATGTGTCATAGCTTCTCCACTCCGGGGAATACTGGATGATGAAGGGTACTCTATCCACCGTGTCCCATGTTTGTCTTCTGAGGAGGTTGGTGTGGTTTTTTTTTGCTCTGTCACGTCAGAACTGTCCATCCATGAGTCGAGTGCTATATGCTGTTCTTACGAGGACATCTTTCAGTGTCGGGAGGTGTCTGTTGCGATCCTCCTCATCTGAGCTGATCCTGTGTATAGAGAGGGTTTGTCCAACGGGGATGGCTTCTTTAACATGTTTAAGGTGGAAGCATGGCATCTCCAGTTGCCTGTACCTCACAGTGAGCATCATTAGACTGACCAGACACTGAAAACCACCCTGGTGAAGTGAGCTGAAGATCAGAACGAGCCCAAGGCAAGAGAAGATGCCTGAATTGACATCGGAAGATCCTGAAACATCAGCCAACCCTCAAAGGCTAAGAGACTGTCTGTCCCAGCCTCAACGAACGGGTATTATCGGTCTGTTCTGATGCAATGAAAGGGACCTGTGGTGTAGTGAATCCTCCGTAGTAGATAGCTCTTGTAGATTTGAGACTGTTTACTTAGAGATTTAAGACTTACTGGAGATTTTTTGAAGAGAGTGAAAAATGTTTTTCCTTTAATAAAGTTGTGTTGGGCCTTCAGCTGACTCTTGTCCCTTTTGTCTATCTCATTGTGCAACGTGCCTGAGTTTGAAAGGATTACTGCAAATTGGTCAAAGTTCATCAGGGTACATTTACCAACCTTTCACTTCATAGCAATGGCTACTGGTCACTGAGGGAAAGGGTCTAATTCTTGGAGGACACAACTTGACAGCAAGAAGGGAAAATGTCCAGATACCAAGGAGCAGTATTAGGGGCAGCATTAGAACAAGTACTCTATGTTAGCAATTCCCAAACATGATTCGAGAGAATATCTGGTATATTCAGCTAGAAGACTAAGTAATCAAGAGTAACCATAAGGTGGAGATGCTGGCATTGGACTGGGGCGAGTACAGTACAAAGTCTCACAACACTAAGTTAAAGTCCACAGGTTTATTTGGAACTGCTCTGCTTCACTCAATCACTCAACCTGATGAAGGGGCAAAACTCCAAAAGCTCGTGGTTCCAAATAAACCTGTTGGACTTTAAACTGATGTTGTGAGACTTCTTACTGTAATCAAGAGCACATCAGGGAGGTGATGGTCTAGTGGTATTATCAACTAATGTTCTGGCAACCCTGGTTCGAATCCCGCTACGGCAAGTGGTGGAATTTGAATTCAATAAAAAAAATCTGGAATTAAGAATGTACTGATGACCATGAAACCATTGTCAAAAAAACCCACTAATGTCCTTTAGGGAAGGAAATCTGCTGTCCTTACCTGGCCTGGCCTACATGTGACTCCAGAGCCACAGCAATGGTAATAATAACCACAGACTCTCAACTGTCCTCTTGATGGGCAATAAATGCTGGCCAGCGATGCCCATGTAGCATGAATGAATAAAAAATAAATTGCAAGCCTGACATCTGGGATAGATGCCAGGTGAGGTGAAAATCACCCCCTCCATCCCCCCTGCCCTCGAGTTTGAGTTGACAAGAAATGTGTCTCACTTGGGCAGTCCTTATCTGTCTATCACTTCTCCAGTTGTCATGATGTGGAGATGCCGGTGTCAGATTGGGGTAAACACAGTAAGAAGTCTCACAACACCAGGTTAAAGTCCAATAGGTTTATTTGGTATCGTGAGCTTTTGGAGCACTGCTCCTTCATCAGGTGAGTGAGTGAGTGAAGGAGCAGCGCAACTCCAAATAAACCTGTTGGATTTTAACTTGGTGTTGTGAAACTTCTTACTGTCCCCATCCAAATCCAATGCCAGCATCTCCACCTCATGGTTACTCTTGATGACTTAGCCTTCTAGCTGACCTGAAGAGGCAGTGCTCCAAAAGCTAGTGGCTTTTGCTACCAAATAAACCTGTTAGACTTTAACCTGTGAGACTTCTTACTGTGTTTACCCCAGTCTAATGCTGGCATCTCCACATCATGACTACCATCAACACCACAAACAAGTGCAGAGGACCTCCAAGAAGTTCACGCACAGCGACACAGACATCAAGTTTCCATTATTTTGTAAATTGAGTTTGCATTTTTAAATGTCCTGTTTATGCCACTCACCTGATGAAGGAGCAGTGCTCTGAAAGCTAATGGCATTGGCTACCAAATAAACCTACTGGACTTTAATCTGGTGTTGTGAGGCTTCTTATTCTCTGGTCAGGCAGGGCGGTGGGGATATATGTATTCTGATAGAATAGATGTCCCTTCACAGATCTCCACATACTGAATGCTGACAGGTACCAATCAACAACAGCATTTATATAGTGCCTCTTACATCCAGAGACATTTAGTCATCAGGTTTGTGACTGGAGGAATTCCAAAGAGAATATAGACTTGTCGTTCGATGCAGACAGTTATCCTGAGATGTTTTCGGGGTTGCGTCGATGGGTTCAGCTGAAATATATCAACAAAAGAGCAATTTTGGCCTTTTCATGCAAATACATTTCTTATTACCGTGCATATTATTCCTATATATTAATGTTACTCTTTTCCATTGTACCGTAAGCATTTCTTTCAGCACCATCTCATCTATGGGCTTATGCAAAAGTGGATGCTAAAAATAGCCCTTTTGTGGATGTTATCTGTGTGATTCATGGCAAATCGTGCTGCCTATTAATTACAATGCTGTGAAGTCTCTGTGAGTGTAACCTCATGCGAGGCCTATTAGCAGAAGATAATGATTCACCTGGGAGATAAACAACAACGCTAATGAAGAGGGTTTAATACTCCATCTGCCACTGATGCTGCAAGGGAGTTCAAACCTCAATCCCCATTTAGCCTCGGACCGTTCTTAATGAGTTTGGTACCATAGACCCTGCACACTCGACAAGTCCCCAAACCGAGTTTTCTAACAATTCAGAGCGAATTGTTCACACCTGTTCCTCGGGGATTTACTTGACATGAAATAAAGATACAAAAATGCTGGAAATATCCAACAACAGTGGAGAGACAGAGAGAGATACTGGATGAATGTTCCAGATCAAAGACCTCTTGTTAGAAACTGACGGGATAGTAGGAATATTTGGAGAATGGCAGGGGGTGGGAGGACGCGAATTTGAAATGTATTTATTGGTGTCACAAGTAAGGCATATATTAACACTGCAATGAAGTTTCTGAGATTCCTCTGGTGGCCTGTTCGGATACGCTGAGGGAGAATTTAGCCTGGTCAATGCACCTAATCAGCATGTCTCTCAGATTGTGGGAGGAAACCGGAGCATCTGGAAGAAACATAAGAACATAAGAAATAGGAGCAGGAGTGGACCATCTAGGCCTTCGAGCCTGTCCCACTATTCAATAAGGTCATGGCTGATCTGAAGTGGATCAGTTCCACTTTCCCACTTTCTCCCCATAACCCTTAATTCTCTTGTCTATCAGAAACCTATCTACCCGTGACTTAAATATATTCAGCAAGATAGCCTCCACCATTTCAATGGGCAGAGAAGTCCAGAGATTCACCATTCTTTGAGTGAAGAAGTTCCTCCTCAACTCTGTTGTAAACTGCATCTCCCCCCGCCTTATTTTGAGGCTGTACCCTCTAGTTCTGCTATCCTTTCCAAGTGGTTAAACCCACACAGACATGGGGAGAACATGCAGGGTCTGCACAGACAGTGACCCAAACTGGGAATCAAACACGGCTCCCTGGTGCTGTGAGGCAGCAACATGAACAACTTCATGATGGAGCTTGCAAGGACAGGGTATATAAAGTGCCGGCTGATTTAATTCATGTGGAAGGGAACTTGATGGCTATTTGAGAGGTAGAGATAAAGTCGGCAGTGTTTTTGCAGAGTGCTGTGCCTCACACCGGCTTGCTGTGCGTTTGCACTTGCTTAAACATTTGCATCCCATGAATACTCTCAATGCAAATTTTTTTTTAAATTAGGCCCCACCTTCAAGATAAAGTCAGTGAGAGAGTACTGGTTTGTGCTTTTCACAAGCACCTTCGTCCAGTTAGCTTTGTGCGGTAGGTCAATTGTCCTTGCTTGGCCCTGCGGTGGAATGGAGTAGGGCAGGGAAAAGGCAGATTGCACAGAGACTCAGGAGCAGCAAGAGTGAGCTCAGTGACGAGGGTTTAAGGTACAGATTGGAGCGGAAGAGGGATTCAAGGAGGACAAAAAGTGGGGTTGAGAGCAAGGAGGAATGAAGTGGGAAGTGTCGACAGAGTGGTTAGCATTGCTGCCTCACAGTGCCAGAGACCCAGATAGAGGTAGAGAGATTCTTTTTATCAGAACTATCAGAAGGATATCAGAACTAGAGGGCACAGCCTCAAAATAAGTGGGGGAAGCGGGGGCAGTTTCGAACAGAGTTGAGGAGGAGTTTCTTCACTCAAAGAATGGTGAATCTGTGGAACTCTCTGCCCATTGAAGTGGTGGAGGCTACCTCGTTGAATATATTTAAGTCACAGGTAGATAGGTTTCTGATAGACAAGGGAATTAAGGGTTATGGGGAGAAAGCGGGAAAGTGGAACTGATTCAATTCAGATCAGCCATGATCTTATTGAATGGCGGGGCAGGCTCGAGGGGCTAGATGGCCTACTCCTGCTCCTATTTCTTACGTTCTTATGTTCAGATTCAATTCCCAGCTTGGGTCACTGATTGTGTGGAGTCTGCACATTCTCCCCATGTCTGTGTGGGTTTCATCCGGGTACTCCGGATTCTAAGGTATGATGTCCAGGGTAAGGTGGGGGAGGATGGTAACTACAACCAGTCAAGTTAAGAAAGTTAGGGCCTAAAAGCTAATATCAGTGCTGTCCATTTAGTGTGTCTATTTCAGGGTGTGTCTTTACTGGGCTTTGAATTCACCTACGATCTATCAATTCTACCCACTGCTGAGAGTGATTTTAGACAATCTCCTTTACAATGCATAGAAGAGACAGCCAGCTGGGCTTGTCAGTTAGGCAATGTCCCAGTGAGTGTTGAGTGAAAAAAAACTCGACTCTGACATAAAGAGTAAAGAAAAACAAAATATTGTTTCTTCCACAATAACAGGGACGTCCCTAACTCCCCTGTAACCATCAACGTGGACCAGTCATGAAGCATGCCAGTACATCCAGCTGTCGGACGAAGGGAGTCTAAATAAATAACAATGACACCAACATGAATCTAGTGAAACTAACCGAATGTGAATATTTACAAGTGAAATTTAATTTTGAAAAGCGCCCACCTTTGTGCTCACAGTAATGCTTCAGTTAAGAGTGGATAGTCAGAAACATTTTTCCCAGGGTGGAAGAGTCAATTACTAGGAGGTACGGGTTTAACGTGCAAGGGGCAAGGTTTAAAGGAGATGTACGAGGCAGATTTTTTACACAGAGGGTAGTGGGTGCCTGGAACTCGCTGCTGGGGGAGGCAGTGGAAGTGGATATGGTGGTGAGTTTTAAGGGGAGTATTGACAAGTACATGAATAGGATGGGAATAGAAGGATATGGTCTCCAAAAGCTAAGGGAGTTTTAGTTCAGCCAGGGCAGCATGGGTCAGTGCAAATTTGGAGGGCCGAAAGGCCTGCTCCTGTGCTGTAATTTTCTTTGCTCTTTGTTCTTTGTAAAGGCAATGCAGTTGGGCAGTAACGTTTAAATCGGGATGCAGAGCCTCCCAGGTGGAGTAGGATTAAGTGCTGATGGGCAGTTTCACCACTGAGGGGATTCTCCCTGCCGCACAAACACACACGTACTTGCCACCGCGCTTCGTATTTAATTGCAAAATTTTAATTTTAATTCACCGAGAAACGGCAACAGAATGGATGTAGTGGACACACACTCGAACACACATACACACACATTTATACTCAAACATGTTCACACACACACTTTCAAACGCTATCACACAAATACATTTGTAATCAACATACACACACTTACTCTCAAACACACTTACACAAACATTTTTACACTCAAACACACATACACTTACTCTCAAACACACACACTAATACATGTGTAGTCAACACACGCATGCACACACACACACACACATACACACTCTCAAACACACTTACACAAACATTTTTACACTCAAACACACATACACTTACTCTCAAACACACACACTAATACATGTGTAGTCAACACACGCACGCACACACACACACACACATACACACTTACTCTCAAACACACTTACACAAACATATTTATACTCAATCACACTCACACACACACTTACTCTCAAAAACACACACACAAACTTACTCTGAAACAGATTGTCACATATTACATTCAAACATACTCATACACACACTCACATACACACACTTACACAATTACAGACACTCACGTGCACACTCACACATATGCACACACACATGCACCCAATCACATGCACACACGGTATACCAGGCCCCATCACTGCCTAAATCTTAACACGGACGTTGACAGTGCAGCTGAGTATTTCCAGCATTTTCTGTTATCTCACATTTTCAGTATCTGTGGCACTTCACGTTTTCTTTGTTTAACTTGAGGCCGTGACTGAGTTGACTTTCAGTTTCTTTTTCCTCTTTCTTGTGTCACTGGGGCCAATTTGAAAAAAATCTTTAGACTAAAACCAGAGATGAAATGAAGTGGGGGTTGGAGGTGGTGGGGGCAGGGCTGGGGGGGTGGGGGGGGAGGGTGAGGATGAGGGTGGTGGCAGGGGGTGTGGTTGGGGATGGTAGGTGCGGGGGGAACGGGGCTGGGGGTGGGTGAGGAGGCGGTGTCGGCCAGAGATGAAAGGCGCAATCACTGTGACTTTGAGGACATTCTGAATGCTTGTACAGTTTGTACTCTGCATGGACACATCTATTCATTTGAAGAGAATAGCTACACTTAGACAAGTACACTCACAACATTCATGACACCCATTGAATGCAGTCTGATGTGAATAAGCAGGATTGCTAAACTCAAAATTGAGCTGAAAAAATAAAATAACTAACCTACTGGTTATTCAAAGCTCATGCTGGGATTGCCCTGTCGATATTACTGTCTCGTTATAGCACAATATTTTTCTGTCATTACTGATGGCAGTGAAAAACCTGCCACATCATAGAAGCACGGAAGGAGACCAATCATTGCAAAAGATGTCCAATTAATCCCGCTGTCCGTGGTCTTTACATAAAACCCATTTCTTCCTTTTTTCAAACGACTGTCAAATTCTTTTCCCACAGTTGCAGTTGAATTTGCATTCAGATCATAACAGTTCTGTTTAATGTTTATTTATTAGTGTCACGAGTAGGCTCACATTAACACTACAATGAAGTTACTGTGAAAGTTCCCCAGTCACCAAACTCCAGCGCCTGTTCAGGTTCACTGAGGGAGAATTTGGCACAGCGAATGCACTTAACCAGCATGTCTTTCAGACTATGGGAGGAAACCCATGCAGACAGGGGGAGAACATGCAGACTCCACACAAACAGTGACCCAATTGTACCCAGGTCCCAAGCGTTATGGGGCAGCAGTGCTAACCACTGTGTCACAGTGCTGCCCCACTGCATAATAAAAACTCCTCCCGTTCTTTTGTCAGTTCTCGAGGGAACTTTAGTTACTGACCTCCTGCCACTGGAAACATAATTTACTCTTTTAAAACTATAATTATCACAAGTTCACAGGTCGCCGATCAAATAAACCTCGATAGAAATGTAAACTGTGAGGAGGATACAAAGAAACTGAAAGAGATGTAGACAGATTAAGCAAGTGGGCACTGTTACCCTATATCCTCAGGTGGATATGCCTAGAATCTATCTGGGGAGTGAGGGAAGGTGATAGCCTAGTGATATTATCACTAGATTAATAATCCAGAAACTCAGTTAATTTTCTGGGGACCCGGGTTCGAATCCCACCATGGCAGATGGTGGAAATCTGGAATTAAGAATCTGACGACCATGAAACCATTGTCAAACCCATCTGGTTCACTAGCTTCCTTAAGGGAAGGAAATCTGCTGTCCTTACCTGGTCTGGACTACATGTGATGCCAGACCTGCAGCAATGTCGTTGACTCTCAGCTGTCCTCTGAAATTGCCTAGAAAGCTACTCAGTTCATGGATGATTGGGGTAATAAGCCCTGGCCAGCAAGTGACACCCATGTCCCATGAATGAATTAAAAAAAAAACAGACAGGATGTCATACTCCATGTGATACTAAATTGGTATCTCTCTAGAAACATGTATATACTGCTCTGATCTTCAAATAAAAGAACTCATAACATAATTTATAAGTCCTACCTGAGATCTCGATTAGTTTGCATTAAAACAAAACACAACATGGTGGCAGCTGGTGAAAATGAAGATTTTCCAGCTTTTAAGATGTCTCAAGCACATATGGATGACAGCTGGCGAGATTGAAAAGATCTGAAAGAAATGAGACTCTGCAGAGTTGCAAGAATTGTAACTTCTAAGATGTCTTTTTTGGAAAGAATTATTAGGGTTAGGATTTATAGTTATTTAGAGAGAAATGAATTGATTGGGGATAGTCAGCATGGTTTTGTGAAGGGTAGGTCGTGCCTTACTAACCTCATTGAGTTTTTTGAAAAAGTGACTAAAGAGGTGGATGGGGGTAAGGCGGTTGATGTGGTATATATGGACTTTAGTAAGGCGTTTGATAAGGTGGCCCATGGAAGACTTCTGCAGAAAATGCAGATGTATGGGATTGAGGGTGATTTAGCTAATTGGGTTAGGAATTGGCTAGCAGATAGAAGACAGAGGGTGGTGGTTGATGGGAGATATTCATCGTGGAGTTCGGTTACAAGTGGTGTACCTCAGGGGTCTGTTTTGGGGCCCCTGCTGTTTGTAATTTTTATAAATGATCTGGATGAGGGTATTGAAGGATGGATTAGTAAATTTGCGGATGACACCAAAGTCGGAGGAGTGGTAGATAGTGAAGAGGGGTGTTATAGTTTGCAGAGAGACTTGGACAAGTTGCAGAGCTGGGCCGAGAGGTGGCAAATGGAGTTTAATGTGGAAAAGTGTGAGGTAATTCACTTTGGCAGGAATAACAAATGTGTAGAGTATAGGGCTAATGGTAGGACTCTTAATAGTGTTGAAGAACAGAGGGATCTTGGTGTATATGCGCATAGATCCCTGAAAGTTGGCAATCAAGTCGATAAGGTTGTTAAGAAGGCATACGGAGTCTTAGCTTTTATTGGTAGGGGGATTGAATTTCGGAGCCGCAACGTCATGTTGCAACTGTACAAAACTCTAGTGCGGCCGCACTTGGAGTATTGTGTGCAGTTCTGGTCCCCACATTATAAGAAAGATGTGGAGGCATTGGAGAGGGTACAGAGGAGGTTTACCAGGATGTTGCCTGGTATGGAGGGCAGGTCTTATGAAGAGAGGCTGAGGGATTTGAGGTTGTTTTCGTTAGAAAGGAGGCGGCTAAGAGGAGACCTTATTGAAACATATAAGATGATTAGAGGTTTAGATAGGGTGGACAGTGATAGCCTTTTTCCTAGGATGGAGAAAGCTAGCACGAGGGGACATAGCTTTAAATTAAGGGGTGGTAGTTATAGGACGGATGTCAGAGGTAGGTTCTTTACCCAGAGGGTGGTAAGGGTATGGAATGCCCTGCCTGCTGCAGTTGTAGATGCGCCAAGTTTGGTGGCATTTAAGAGGTTAGTAGATAAGTTTATGGATGAAAAGGGGATGGTTTAGGTTAGAGGGTCATTGCTTTTTCTTAATTGGTCGGCGCAACATCAAAGTCCGAAGGGCCTGTTCTGCGCTGTAATGTTCTATGTCTCTTTGTTCTACCTGCGCAGTGAAGGTTATGTCATGTAGCACAATGGCAGTGCGTCAAATTCAAAACTCTTTGAAGTTAAGAACCTCATTAAAAAAAAGGAACATCGGGAAAGTTCCAAATTCAAGTTGGGAGCACAATAACAGCCTGTAAAAGTAACGGATAGTATCTGCGGAACTGAAGTATTATCTACAGACATTACTCAGTTGGGAAAAGTGACCAGCTTGGGATCACTCCATCTGGAATGCAGGAATACTATGCAGAGAAAAATAGGAAAACTTATTTCTACCGTAACGAGGGGAGCCAGTGGCATTGTAGTATTATCACTGAATTACTAGTCCAGAGAACCAAGGGGACCTGGGTTCAAATCTCATCAAAGCAAGTGGTGAAATCTGAATTAATTAAAAGTCTAATGATGATTATGAAACCATTACTGATTGCTGGGAAAGATATCCAGCATACTTATCCACTCTGGCTTAATTGTGTCTCTATTGTTGGTCTGAGATTTTAGCTGATCTCCTATGGGATGCCTCAAGTCAGTGGACTGGTTAATAATTAAGAACTCAGATATGAATTTTAAGAAATCAAGATATGATCCACGGAGATCCATCAAAGATGCCAAAAGATAGTACCAGACCAAACTAGAATCCCAGGCTAGCCACACAAACTCCAATTGGCTATGACAAGGTCTACATGCCATAACAAGCTAGTAGATGAAGATATGTACAATCAACGGCACAATGCATCCTTCCCTGATGAGCTCAACGCATTCTGTGCTTGTTTTGAGCAAGAGGCCAATAAGAGGACATCTTCTGCCCTGGACGTTTCAGCTAAACTAATGTCTGAGGTCACCATTACAGATGTGAGGTTAGCCTTCTTGAAAGTTAATCCATGGAAAGTGACTGGCCTGGGTGGGGTAATCGGACAAGCAGTGAGATCTTGGGCAGACCAGCTGATGGGGGTAGTCACAGACATCTTTAACCTCCCCTTACACTAATCTGAGGTCCCTACTTGCTTCAAGATGAACATAATCCCTGTGCAAAAAAAAGCCTTAATGTGTGCTTTAATGACTATCATTCAGTGGCTCTGACATCCAGGCGTGTGTACACATCAAGGTGCATGTGCAATGGTGCTCTCTAGCACTTAGTAGCTGGCTTTCTGTCACAAATAGAGTTCATTAGTCCCCCTACTGGCATGAATCACATTTTGCCTCTTTTTTTGCACTTAGTGACACAACATCATGAGAACATGCCCAAAAAAAGGGTGCAATTTTCTCCCATTTTAACACTCATTCAACACTTACAATTTCTTTTGGCAAGGCTGCTCCCAACAGACTTTCTAGCATCTATCAGGAAAGAAACTTTCTGAACCCTTTGATTCTTCATCAGAACTGAGGGAAGGGAGAGTGTGTGATCAGGAGCCCTTCCCCCTTTCTGATCTCGGGGAAGATTGGCAGTGGACTCCCCCTTCCCCCTTACTGATGACAAACAGAGTGGCCACCCCTCCCCCACCCTCCATGATCTTAAGCAGAGAACCATCGGGTGCTTCACCCCTACCTCCTCACTAACTGGAGCACCCAAAACAGACTTTTGTGGAGCATGTCTGTTTTGTGCCGAATCTGGTTGGGTGATCGCGGTGGTAAAGGGGGAAGTGCCGGTCAGGATTGGCGTACGGCCCATTAATTCAATTTAAATGCATGCAAATACAGTTAACTGGTTGTTGTGTCTGTTTCAGGTGCGGTCCTGACTGCGACCATTTTTGGGCCTTGTTAAAGGGGCAAAAGGTGCGGAGATGGATGCAGACTGCGCCACTCACCATGCGCCTGATTTTACAAAGATTTTCGCATCTGAAAACAGCGCAACTTGATGCTAAAATCAGGCCCTATGATTCTATGAATATGGAGGAGATCACATTGGGAGCAGGGATAAAAATAGACAGTTTAAAAGGTGATCCTATCTTGATCTAACTCATGTTGCAATTTCATTTGCAATTCCACCAAGAAAATATAGTGCTAATACCCAAGACCAACCAAATATTGAACTGGATTTTGTTCTCTTTTTGTTTTTCACACAGAGGGTGGTGGGTGTCTGGGACCTGCTGTCGGGGAAGCAGATACGATAGTGACTTTTAATGGGCATGAATAGGATAGGAATGGGGGGCGGATATGGTCCCCGGAAGGGTAGGAATTTTAATTCAGTCAGCAGCATAGTCAGTGCAGGTTTAAAGGGCCGAAAGGCTTGTTCCTGTGCTGTAATGTTTTGTTCTATGTTTTCTTTGGATAAAATAGAGCAGGACAATATTATTTGTAAGGTTACTTCTGATTCCCTTAGGTTGCTGAAGCCCCTAAAGAAACCAACATTCTATAAAGTCAACTTATTCGACACAGAAGTTGCAGGTAGTCAACAAATTGAGTCGATGAGTTTTTAACAGCAGTAGTGTCAACTGTTCCCAGAAGAGACATCCAAAAGCTCCAGCTAACATGGACAACCAGAATCAAATGTTGGTCTGATTCCATACAAAAACCCAGGAAACTGGAGGAACATTTTGGGTTCACTGAGCTGAACTAGAACAATCCTGAGGCACAATAGTCAAGAATAGACAGGTGCCACTCTGATATTCTGACATAATTGCACCAAGCTCCCATGGGCTTTAAAGACATTAGACATTTGGCAAGTGAGGCTGTTTACTGGTCAGAGTTCAGTAGTCTTATCAAGGAAACTGTGAGGAGGCGCAGGATAAGTCAGACAGCCTATCCAGCTTTCTGAAAGAGGCTTCATAAAATTCCACATTGATACTTCATAAAATTCCACATTGATACTTCATGAAAGGCATTAATACTTCATAAAATTCCACCATACCATTAACTGTCCTTTCTAGTCTTCTATTTTTCCAAATTTCCGATCATGTAACAAGTCCACAGTCCTTGCCTTTGCCAGTATACTGAATTCTATTTTCAGTAAGTTTGGAGCGCAACAAGAGATTATCCTCAGTACAGCGGTAAATCAATTCGAGACAAGCGTGTGAAGTGGGGCATTGATCGTGTTACATCCTCACTGCATTATTCTCGATCAAAGGATATAGCTAAACGCATAATTCATACTGTTAAACTGTTAAATATGAAGCGAGAAGAAATGAAATGAGGTTTGTGAGTTACAATGTCACATCTAAGAACAACCCTGCCAAATGCAATTTACCTTCATCAGCTGAACTTATATTGGGACAAAAATTCGAACCAGCCTTCCAAGCTACCACCTCGGCTAATCTCCAGCTGTACTAGACAAGGTGCTGGAAAGACAAGAGAGGAAGAAGGATAGGCACAGTTAAAGAATTCAGAAGCTTGACCTAGGACAGAATGTTCAAGTTCTGGATCCAACAGCAAGAACCTGGTTTCCCACTGAAATATTTAAGGTTTATCGAGAGCCAAGATTGTAGAGAGTCAGTGATATCAGATGGAATAACATTGCATCAAAATCAATATCAACCCAGAACAGAACGATATTCAATTATGCGGCACTCAGCAATTCAATTGCAAATAGAACACGTTCAAAGGTGCGATCTCAACAAGGCACTGTGGAAGGTCATAGTGAGGTCAGCCAACACAATATCGTGGGTGCAATAAAGTACAACAGCTACTAACCAAAACCACAGTGAGGACACTTCAAAATCTCCAGGAAACTTCACAGTGACCTAATCAGAGTCATAGAGGTTTACAGCATGGAAACAGGTCCTTTGGCCCAACTTGTCTATGCTGCCAGGTTTTTAATCATTAAGCTAGTTCCAATTGCCCGTGTTTGGCCCACATCCCTCTATACCCATCCTAATTATGTAACGGTTTAAATGCTTTTCAAAAAACAAAATTGTACCCATCTCTGGCAACTTGTTCCAGGCGCTCAGCATCCTCTGGGTGAAGAAATTAATCTTTTGGACCCTTTTGCATCTCTCCCTTCTCAACAACATCGACTGCACTGCCCTCATCTACCTTCTTGTTTACACCTTCAAAAGCTCAATCAAATTTGTGAGACATGATTTTCCACTCACAAAGCCATGCCGACTGTCTCTAATCAGTCCTGGCCTTTCTAGGTGTCTGAAGATCCTATCTTTCAGAATATCTTCCAACAACTCGCCCACTGCAGATGTTAGGCTGACTGATCTGTAATTCCCAGGCTTTTCCTTGCAGCTACTCTTGAATAAAGGCACATCATTTGCTACACTCCAACCTTCAGGCACCTTACCCGTTGCTGTCAATGATTCAAATTTCTCTACTAGGGGACCCGCAATTTCCTCCCTCGCCTCCGACAATGTCCTGGGATACACTTTATCTATCTTGATGCACTTTAAGACTTCCAGCACCTCCTTCTCTGTAATTTGTACTCTACTCAAGACATCACTATTTATTTTCCCCAACACCCATGCCTTTCTCAACAGGAAATATCGATGAGTGTATCCTTCCAAGCCACCCAAGTGTATCCAATCAGTTCAGATTGTTTTCAGAGACTTGTAAACTTGTGAAGTTGTAAATTCACATTGCTTGTGAGTCGCTTTGCAATGTAAATAGTGTTGAGGCATCCCAGTTTATTTAGTATCTGTGTAATTTCAACTTTGGGAGAAAGGGAAATGTTGTAGGGTAACTTTATGTGGGTATATCCACAATTTGTAACCAAAAGAGAAAATGCTGGAAAATCTCAGCAGGTCTGGCAGCAGCTGTAAAGGCAGAAAAGAGCTGATGTTTTGAATCCAAATGATTCTCTGTCAAAGCTCTTTGCAGCTTTGACAAACAGTCACCTAGACTCGACCCGTACATTTCTTGCACAATCAATTGCAATTGCGAAATAAACCTGCTCGTTGTAAAAACACATTCTTGTGGCCATTTGTGTAGGTATATAAGTAAGCTGGTTCAATTGGTTGCTTCAGTCTTCATGCATCAGTCTCATTTTGTCATGTGGGGATATCACAGTCTGCCAGTGAGATGGGTTTACCAATTCTTTATTGAGTTGCAGAAGTCTCCAGAAAGCCAGCAGAGAAATTATGAAAAAATAGGCTTAATAATCCAATCTTAGAGAAAATGCTGTTTGTACATATGGCCTTCGAAGGTGCCTACATCTATTACTGAGGAACTGAGGAATTATAGTCGTGACTGAGAATCTTTCTGACTTGTAGCAATTTGCAGCATTCCGTGCAATGCAGTGGCCGTCATGTGAATCTCACCAGCTGGGGTTGGGGGAAGGGGGAGAGGGAACAGAGAGTCTCAGCTCATCGGGAAGTCAGCTGCTGAGCATTAGGGGCACCAGTGCACAAGTGCCCCAATTTCCCAGTATACTGTGTATACAGTGAAGATCTGTCACTCCCCTCCACGGACATTGTTCCCTTCCACATTCACCCCAAAGGCATTAATCTCCCCCAACCCTCTGATCACTGCCCCCTCAATAGCCGTCACAGCCAATTGTCACTCCCAATCAGCCCCCAATCCCTGACCAGTCAGCCCCCAATGCAATGTCAAAAATCAGCTCGTACCCTTACCGGCCACAAGGCTGAATGTGCCAGCAGAATGGGGCTGGCAGTATTGCAAGAGATGAGAAATCAGGGGCTAATCCAAATTATCACCTCTCGCTCATACCTCCCACCCCTTAACGCTACTCAATCAGTGCAACGGGATGGAAAAATCCCACTCAATATACCTTCTGTAGTTTGTTTGCTGTCCATGGATTCTTGGAGGAGATTATGTCCAACAATAGACCTCAGCTTCATTCAGAACAGTTTGAAACATTCATGAGAATGGGTAAAATATATAAATAGGTAAAACGGAGTTTCACCGTATTATCTTGCTTCAAATGGGACAGCAGTGTACACAATGCAAATCAAGTGTATTGTTGTTAAGAAAGTTCTAGACACAAACTGGAGGAAGTATCAATTGTCGTTGAATCACAAATTCATAAGTTCACAAGATATAGGAGTAGAATTAGGCCATTTGGCCCATTGAGTCCGCTCACCATTCGATCATGGCCTGTATGCTCCTTATCCACATTTTCCTGCCTTCTCCCCATAACCCTTCAACCCATTCCAATTAAAAATCTGTCTCACTCCTCCTTAAATTTACTCACTGTTCCAGCATCCACCACACTTTAGGGTAGCGAATTCCACAGATTTGCAACCCTTTGGGAAAAGTAGTTTCTCTTCAACCCAAAACTGTGCACAATACTCCAGATGCTGTCTGACCAATATCTTGTATAGTTACACAATACGTCCTTAGCTTTATATTTTCTTTCTTTAGCTTTAAATGCCAACGTTCCATTCGCCTTCTTTATTATCTGCTGTACCCACATGCTAGTTTTCTGTGACTCATGAACAAGGACACCCAGATCCCTCTGCATCGGAGCACCTCGAAATCTTTCCCCTTTTACATAATAAGTCACCTTCCCATTTTTTCAACCAAAATGCATGACATCATACTTACCCATGTTAAACTCCATCTGCCACATTTTGGCCCACTTTCCTAAGCTATCTATATCCATTTTTTCATTGCAACTTACTATCCCTCCTATTTTTGTGACATCTGCAAGTTTGGCTATAGACCCTCTATCCCTGTATCTAAGTCATTAATATAGATTGTAAATAGCTGGGGCCCAAGAAACCAAACCCTGTGATATCCCCACAAGTTATTTTCTGCCATCCAGGGGGAAAAACATATATCCTGACTCTCAAATGTTGAATTTTTAATTCAGCGTAACACCTCACACTGCCACCAGCAAAATGCCAGTTTACTGTGGGAGGAAGCTTTTTCTCACATTGCTTTTGGTACTTATGCTAATGACATTAAATCTGCACCTTCTCGTTCTCGATTATTTCTCGAGCGGGAAGAGTTTCTCGCTATCTATTCTGTCCAGACCCTTCCTGATTTTGAATACCTCTGTCAAATCTTCTTTTGCCCTTAATTATTTTCTCTAAAGGAAAGAATTGTTAACTTCTCCAATCTCTCTGCGTAACTGAAGTTCCTTGTCCCTGGAACCACCCTCATGAATCCTTCCTGTGCTCTATGTCCAAAGGGGGAGAGGAGAGGTGTTGGGAGGGCAGTATTTGTGGCAACAGTCAGTCAAAGAAATGAGGGGGCTTGGGTTGTGTCAGTAGTGTGCAAATCTGAGTCCAGCCCAGGGTGTTGGCTGGTTGAGTTCTTACAGAGCTTTCAAGTCTCTTCACAACATCTCAATTATCCTGACTGGGAGTGATCACAAACAATGTCCGGAGTGGGGGCCAGATGAGCTTGCAATTCCTGCCATGTCCCCACACACTGGCGAGTATAACATTGAAAATTAAATTTGATTTTGATTTGATTTGATTTATTATTGTCACATGTATTATGTTTCTTGCTCGCTATACAGACATAGCACACCATTCATAGGGAAGAAAGGAGAGGGTGCAGAATATAGTGTTATAGTCATAGCTAAGGCGTAGAGAAAGATTTAATGAGAAGTAAGTCTATTCAAAAGCCTGATGGCAACAGGTAAGAATCTGTTCATGACCTGGTTGGTATGTGATCTCAGACTTTTGTATCTTTTTCCCAATGGAAAAGTTGGAAGAGAGAATGTTTGGGAGTCCTTAATTATGCTGGCCGCTTTGCCAAGGCAACAGGAAGTGTAGACAGAGTCAATGGATGAGAATCTGGGCTACATTCATGACACTTTATAGTCTCTTGCAGTCTTGCTCAGAGTAGGAGCCATACCAAGCTGCGACATAACCAGAAAGAACATTCATAAAAGAATGAACAATAAAACAAAACATTGCTTCTTCCACGTTATAGAAATGGCTCCAACTCCCCCGTAACCAGCAAAGTGTGCCAACCATCAGGCATGCCAGTACATTTAGTTCTCCAGTTAAGTAAGTCTCAACAAATAACAATGATTCATGCAAGAATTGAGTGAAATCAATGAATTATGAATCATATCGAGAAATGAAAATGAATTTTGCAAAGCACCCTTTCAGTTCCCAATAAGTGTTCTGTAAAAGGCAAAGGAATTGGGCAGGGTCTCCCCGTTTGTCCAGGCAACTCTACTCTAGCCCAGTCGTAGCTGCTGCAACATTGTTAAAAGATAGTGCAACATTGCTAAAAGATAGATATTGCTAACAGATAGCTTTTAATGGTTTCATCGTTAAAACCATCGTCTGACGCAGATCACATGTCATGTGATGAGGGGGTTAGCTTATGAGGAGAGATTGAGTAGATTGGGTCTGTACTCGTTGGAGTTTAGAAGGCTGAGGGGAGATCTTATAGAGGCATATAAAGTAATGAAGGTGTTAGATAGGGTAGAAGCAGAGACATTATTTCCACTTAGAAAGAAAACCAGAACTAGAGGCCACAGCTTCAAAACAAGAAGGAGTCAATTTAGAACAGAGTTGAAGAAGAAATTCTTCTCTTAGGGAATTCTCTGCCCATTGAAGCAGTGGATGCTACCTCGTTAAATATGTTTAAGTCACAGGTAGATTTCTGATCAATAGAGAATTAGGGTTATGGGGAGCAGGCGGGTAAGTGGAACTGAACCACTGTTAGATCAGTTATAATCTTACTGAACAATGGGGCAGGTTCGAGGGGCTAGATGGCTTACTCCTGCTCCTACTTCTTATGTTCTTATGTCATTGCCATGCATTCCAGGTTGCACAGTGGCACAGTGGTTAGCACTGCTGCTTCACAGCGCCAGGGAGCTGGGTTCAATTCCTGCCTTGGGTGACTGTCTTTGTGGAATTTGCACCTTCTCCCCATGTCTGGCTGGGTTTTCTCCAGGTGCTCCGGTTTCCTCCTGCAGTCCAAAGATGTGCAGATAAGGTGGACTGGCCGTGCTAAATTGCCCCTTAATGTCAGGGAGAATAGCAAGGTGAATAGGTGGGCTTACGGGGATTGGGCCTGGGTGAGATTGCTGTCAGTACAGGCTTGATGGGCTGAATGGCCTCCTTCTGTATTCTATAGATTGTATGGCTCTACGATGTCACCCACATGTTTAATTTTAATTGTAATTGCAAAGGAAATGGAGTAAAAGAAGAAAGTGAAAGCAATAACACGCCCTTGAGAAAATCCTGGGCTTTGTGCGCATTCCAGTGTTCTGCAGACCTAAGCCCAAACCAGCTAACCTGAAACACCATCTTCTCACTGTGACCTCAACGTGACCTCTATTCCTCAGCACCTTTGCTTCAGAGAAGCACACACAAGTGCCTTGAAGTTCTTCATTCCTGTTCAATCCCTAACAGCACTGTGGGTGTACCTACACCATATGAGTTGCCGTTGTTCAAGAAGGTTTCCTGCTGCATCGGAAAAGCAGCCATCATACTCACCCCAGGCATTCACTTTTCTCACCTTCTTCCATCGGGAAAAAGATACAAAAGTCTGAGGTCACATACCAACCGACTCAAGAACAGCTTCTTCCCTGCTGTGTCAGACTTTGAATGGATCTACATTGCATTAAGTTGATCTCTGTCTACACTCTAGCTGTGACTGTAACAATACATTCTGCAACCTCTCCTTCCATTCTCCCCTATATACTCAATGAACAGTCTGCTTTGTCTGTGTGCAAGAAACAATACTTTTCATAATATTCCAAAGATGTGACAATAATAAATCAAATCAAATCACCTCTATCTTCTCGGGGTAATTAGTGATGGACATTGAATCGCCTTGAAGCAACAAAAAACATTCAATACCTTTTGGATTTAATCACTTATCATCCCTTCCTATTTTACTTTTAATTTATATTCTTGCTGCTTTCAGGTGTTTTTAGGTACACCAGAGCTCAGTGGAAAAGTACACAGCCTGTTCTGTCTATCTTAGCACTGCAACTCAGTGCCATTGAGATGGTGCAGTAAAGTACCAGGCAGTTTGGGTTCCTGCTACTAACCACTGAATCTTGCTGGAAAGTACACTGCCCATGACTGTGAAGCTCCCACAGCAGAATAGCACCCCAACTTTGACTGTGATGGCTAGTGTTCAGCCTGTGTGTGATTTGCTTCATTTCTGCAAAGACTTCATTTTCAGATCTTTCTGTTGATGCGATGACATTTAAACGTTAAGCTTAAAAAAACTATTTAACTTGACTACATTTTAAAACTTAGAAAATTGACCTCATTTATGAAAAGTACAATGCCAGCAAGAACAGACTTTTTATAGCCAAACAAAGATTTTCACAAACACCATCTGCAAGGCCAGCCCTGTTTTTCCAAGTCAGAGACAACACGTGCCAAACAATTTCAATAACAAGATAAGGATTCACATATACTGTAGTTTCAGCCAAATGTTTTGACTTTAGTTCAGTCTGTTCTGAAGTTCTATTTTGATCAGCACGGGGCTGGCAGAATAACCCAGTCTCTCTCTCTCTAGCTTTTCTCTTTCTGTTTGCTTTTATAATGATTTAATTTTAAGTTCTATTCAATAAAAGAAATTCATTTCAACACCATGCCAATGTCATCTGTATCTATTCTAAAGAATGAATGAACTCTACAGCGAGTAAGGGTCTGTATAACTGAAACATATACAATCCTGAGGGGACTTTGATCTGATTTGATTTATTATTGTCACATGTATTAGCATACAGTGAAAAGTATTGTTTCTCGTGCAAGAGCATACCATTCATAGAGAAGAAAAGTAGAGGGGGACAGAATGTAGCACGAGAATAAAACATAGAATTAGAAGGCATTGTGGGCACTACTTGCTAGAGGGCACCATGCTTCAGCCATTTTGAATCAGGTTGGGTCCAAAATCGATGTGTTCTCTTGACAACATGAACAACAAAGAACAAAGAACAAAGAACAACACAACACGGGAAACAGGCCCTTCGGCCCAACGAGCCCACGCCGCCGTCCTAACGTCTTGGTGACATATCCTTGACTTTAGGCTATGCCTATTGTTGAAGATTCCCATATAAGGACCAATATAGGGACAATTTGTTACCCAATCAGCCTAAGAGCACATTTTTGGGATGTGGGAGGAAACCGGAGCACCCGGAGGAAACCCACACAACCACGGGGAGAACGCGCAAACTCCCGCAGACACAGGCCCAAATCCATGTGTCAGCACAACAACAGCGATAGTCTCTGAGCTGTCATGTTGCCCATCAGATGGTCTAGTTTAAGCATACACTAACGACGTGAAGCACTAGGCAACTCCTGAGGCAACCTCCAAGAGCAGCTCTCGCACGACATGCCGCATGCATGCCCCTTGTTGGTCAACAAGGTGGACCGAATTGCCTGCGGAAACAAATAAGACTTAATTAAACATGCTAAAAAAAAACTAAGACATTCCCGAGACGAAACTAAAAGATAGTCTACTACTATTAGCATCGCTGCCTCACAGCGCCAGGGACAATTCCCAGCTTCGGCCACTGTCTGCGTGGAGCTTGCACATTCTCCCCATGTCTTCCAGGTGCTCCGGTTTCCTCCCACATTCCGAAAGCTGTGCTGGTTAGGCTGATTGGCCGTACTAAATTCTCCCTCACTGTACCCAAACAGGCACCGGAGCGTGGTGAATAGGAGATTTTCACAGTCACATCATTGCAGTGTTAATGCAAGCCTATTTGTGACACTCATAAACGAGGGATAAATAATTAAAAGAATCTGGAATTACGGGTGGCTGTTTAATAAGGGGTCACCTATTTAACATGGAGATGAGAGGAAATATTTTCTTTCTCAGAGGATTGTGAGACTTTAGCACTCCCCTCCTCAAAAGGTGTGGAATCAGAATCTTTGAGTATTTTTGAAGGTATAAGTAGATAGCTTCTTGATAAGGAACTGGGAGAAAGGTATTGGGTTAGGCTGGAATGCAGAATTGTAGTTAAAATTAGATCAGCCATCATCTTATTGAATGACAGAGACAGGTTCGACGCCTAATTCATATGTTCGCATGTCAAGCGGGATGAGATACCAGAGAACAGTGACTTCTCCAAGCATTTACCAGAATAAGAGCAAGAAGTGAAGGAATGCAGGAGAGAGGCCACATTTGGACTTAATTAAAAATGAGTGTGAAGGGATGAAGGCTGAAGAAACGGCCAGGGAATAAGGATTAAGGAATAGGCGGAGTTGTGAAGGCTGAGGGAAAGGTTACTCAGTCTGCTTGCTTTATTTTTGCTAAAAATATATCGCCATGGTTACAGTAGTTTTCGAAAGCTGCTAAAGTGAAAGTGTCTTGCTATAAGTCATCTCAAAATAAGTGACGTTTCGTTGCGAGATATGAAAATATCTTATACTTCATCAATTTTATCAGACTCTGATTTAAGACCAGGGCATGTCTGAGGATTGTTCGTGCATTGTGATTAGTTTTCTCTATAGATAAAGGTTCACTTGCTCTTTTCTGTATTGCTTTTGTGTTTATACTGGAGGAGATGATTGGTGACTCAGTGATGCATCCCGATACCAGAGCTATTTTCAGGGTCATCTAGGTTCACAGAACAGATACACATAAGGTTGCCTTTCTTTATTTTGGGAGACTAATGATTGCTAATTCAGTTCGGATGTATTGCTGGAGTCCAACCTTTCTCCAGCTGCACTGCCGTCAGGCTTTGGACTGTTAGTTGTCGAGTGTCCATTCCCATGTTTTGTCACATTGGGCCACCTTGAAATGCAAACAGGTTCAATTCCCAGCTGAGTGTTCTTTGACTGCCTGATAAACAGACCTCTTTATTCCAATCTTCCATATTTTCTTTAGTAACAAATGTTACCTGGTCAGTGTTTAAAAATAAGAGGCTGTTTTTTTATAAAACAATACTTAGCACTGCTGTCTCACAGCGTCAGGGACCCGGAGTTCAATTCCTGGCTCAGGTCACGGTCCGTGCGGAGTTTGCACATTCTCCTTGAGTCTGCGTTGGTTTCCTTTGTTTGCTCCAGTTTCTGAAAGCTGGAGGGAACAGAGTTTTTGAATATTTTTCAGACCAAGATGATGCATTCTTGGAAGGGGGTGGGGGAGAGGTGCTGACAGGTTATTGGGTTAGGCAGGATGCAGATTTGAGCTTACTATCAGATAATTTGTTCCAGATCCTATCCACACACTTCGTTCCAGATTGCAGTTGCTCACTGTGTTCCAGATCCTGTCCACTCGCTGTGTTCCAGATCCTGTCGTCTCACTGTGTTCCAGATTGCAGTTGCTCACTGTGTTCCAGATTGCAGTTGCTCACTGTGTTCCAGATCCTGTCCACTCGCTGTGTTCCAGATCCTGTCCTCTCACTGCGTTCCAGATCCTGTCCACTCGCTGCGCTCCAGATCCTGTCCACTAGCTGCATTCCAGATCCTGTCCACTCGCTGCGTTCCAGATCCTGCCCACTCGCTGTGTTCCAGATCCTGTCCACTCGCTTGCTCCAGATCCTGCCCACTCACTGTGTTCCAGATCCTATCCACTCGCTGCATTCCAGATCCTGTCCACTCGCTGTGCTCCAGATCCTGCCCACTCGCTGCGTTCCAGATCCTGTCCACTCGCTGCATTCCAGATCCTATCCACTCGCTGTGCTCCAGATCCTGCCCACTCGCTGCGTTCCAGATCCTGTCCACTCGCTGCATTCCAGATCCTGTCCACTCGCTGCGTTCCAGATCCTGCCCACTCGCTGCGTTCCAGATCCTCCCCACTCGCTGCGTTCCAGATCCTATCCACTCGCTTCATTCCAGATCCTATCCACTCACTGCGTTCCAGATCCTATGCACTCGCTGTGTTCCAGATCCTATGCACTCGCTGTGTTCCAGATCCTGTCCACTCGCTGTGTTTCAGATCCTGCCCACTCGCTGCGTTCCAGATCCTGCCCACTCGCTGTGTTCCAGATCCTATCCACTCACTGCATTCCAGATCCTATCCACTCACTGCGTTCCAGATCCTATGCACTTGCTGTGTTCCAGATCCTGCCCACTCGCTGCGTTCCAGATCCTGCCCACTCGCTGTGTTCCAGATCCTATCCACTCACTGCATTCCAGATGCTATCCACTCGCTGTGTTCCAGATCCTGTGCACTCGCTGCGTTCCAGATCCTATCCACTCGCTGTGTTCCAGATCCTATCCACTTGCTGTGTTCCAGATCCTGTACACTCACTGTGTTCCAGATGATAAGAACTCAGTAAGAATTTAGCAACACCAATTTTTAATCCAACCGATTTATTTGATAGTAAAATTGCGAGCTTTCAACACTCTGTGTCCTCCTCAGGCAAATGCAGTGTTCTGATCATACCCACTCACTGTGTTCCAGATCCTGTCCACTCGCTGTGTTCCAGATCCTGTGCACTCACTGTGTTCCAGATCCTGTCCACTCGCTGTGTTCCAGATTATATCCACTCGCTGTGTTCCAGATCCTGTCCACTTGCTGTGTTCCAGATCATATCCACTTGCTGTGTTCCAGATCCTGTGCACTCGCTGCGTTCCAGATCCTATCCACTTGCTGTGTTCCAGATCCTATCCATTCACTGTGCTCCAGATCCTATCCATTCACTGTCCTCCAGATCCTATCCACTCACTGTTTTCCAGATCCTATCCATTCACTCTGTTCCAGATCCTATCCACTCACTTTGCTCCAGATCCTATGCACTCGCTGTGTTCTAGATCCTATGCACTCACTGTGTTCCAGATCCTGTCCACTCACTGTGTTCCAGATCCTGTCCACTCACTGTGTTCCAGATCCTATCCACTCGCTGTGTTCCAGATCCTTTGCACTCACTGTGTTCAGATCCTATGCATTCACTGTGTTCCAGATCCTATCCATTCACTCTGTTCCAGATCCTATCCACTCACTGTGTTCCAGATCCTATGCACTCACTGTGTTCCAGATCCTGTCCACTCGCTTTGTTCCAGATCCTATGCACTCGCTGTGTTCCAGATGCTATGCACACGCTGTGTTCCAGATCCTATGCACTCACTGTGTTCCAGATCCTGTCCACTCACTGTGTTCCAGATCCTGTCCACTCGCTGTGTTCCAGATCCTATGCACTTGCTGTGTTCTAGATCCTATGCACTCGCTGTGTTCCAGATCCTATGCACTCGCTGTGTTCCAGATCCTGTCCACTCACTGTGTTCCAGATCCTGTCCACTCACTGTGTTCCAGATCCTATCCACTCACTGTGTTCCAGATCCTATGCACTCACTGCGTTCCAGATCCTATGCACTCACTGTGTTCCAGATCCTATGCACTCGCTGTGTTCCAGATCCTATCCACTCGCTGTGTTCCAGATCCTTTGCACTCACTGTGTTCAGATCCTATGCATTCACTGTGTTCCAGATCGTGTCCACTTGCTGTGTTCCAGATCCTATCCATTCACTCTGTTCCAGATCCTATCCACTCACTGTGTTCCAGATCCTATGCACTCACTGTGTTCCAGATCCTGTCCACTCACTTTGTTCCAGATCCTATGCACTCGCTGTGTTCCAGATGCTATGCACACGCTGTGTTCCAGATCCTATGCACTCACTGTGTTCCAGATCCTGTCCACTCACTGTGTTCCAGATCCTGTCCACTCGCTGTGTTCCAGATCCTATGCACTCGCTGTGTTCTAGATCCTATGCACTCGCTGTGTTCCAGATCCTATGCACTCGCTGTGTTCCAGATCCTGTCCACTCACTGTGTTCCAGATCCTATGCACTCGCTGTGTTCCAGATCCTATGCACTCACTGTGTTCCAGATCCTATGCACTCACTGTGTTCCAGACCCTTTGCACTCGCTGTGTTCAGATCCTATGCATTCACTGTGTTCCAGATCGTGTCCACTCGCTGTGTTCCAGATCCTATGTGCTCACTGTGTTCCATATCCTATCCACTCGCTGTGTTCCAGATCCTATCCACTCACTGCATTCCAGATCCTATCCACTCACTGCGTTCCAGATCCTGTTCACTCACATGAAGAAGTTTTTCCTCACATCACTATTGCTTCTTTTGATAATTACCTTAAATCTAACTCTTTGTTCCTTGATCCATCATCATTGGGAACAGTTTCTCCTGATCTACTCTGTCCAGAATCCTTTATGATTTTGTGAGTCTCTATCAAATCTCCTTTCAACCTTCTCTCCTCCAAAGAAAATAGGCCCAACTTCTCCAATCTATCTTCATAACTGAAGCTCCTCATCCTTGGAAACATTCTCAGGAATCTTTTCTTCACTCTCCAAAAGCTTCACATCTTTCATAAAATGCAATGCCCAGAATTGTCTCCCAGAATATTTCTCATCAGCCTTATTGGATAAAAACACTCTGGATGTGTTGCCATGGAAACTGATTCAAGATTATTAAAATGAAGTATTCTGTGGTCGAGAAACTTATCTCTGCTGTTTAAAACTGATCTGAAGTTTCCTGTCGCACAAATCTGTCTTAGTGCTGGCCAATCGCATGATTTTCAAAAGTTAAGTTAATAATCAATACACATTCTAAAACATAAGAGGCAGAGTAGGTTAGCGTGAGATACAGTTTTATCATCAACCCATCTCTGTCTCACACACACTGACATAGATTCACACACACACAAGGATTTGCACAGACACAAATACGCATACACACTCACAGACACTGACTCTCACACACACACAGACTCATATATGTATACACACACACACTCACACATACAAACACACACATTGACACAGACTCACACACACAGACATTCACACACACACATATACATTCACAAACAAACACACATTCACAAAACTCACACACACAAACAGATTCACAGACACACTCACATGCACACATTCACTCACACAGACGCACAAACACACTCATAAACACTAAAGAATGCTATATAAAATCACAGGCACACAAACAAAATTTCATTCAAGCACACATGCACAAAACACATGCTGACACAAACACAAACACACTTGCACATAAACACAAACAGAAATGTAGACATGCACACAAAAATCCACACAAGCACAATGACAATGGCAGGATGTAAATCTCTCCACCTCCCCTAGATGTAAAGTGAGTTTGGCCAAATTCAGCATGGTTCCAGTTAAGTATGAGCCTACGAAACAAAACTAATAAATCATTTCAACAATAACTTTAATTATATGGCACATTTATCAAAACATCACAATATTCTTCACAGATTAATTATTAAGCAATATAAGAAGGTGTTAGGACAGTTGAGATGGGTTTTAATGAGTGTCTTACAGCAAAGTAGAGAGGTGGAGACAGTAGGGAGGGGGCTCTAAGACTGAGGCTGCTGGAGGCACAGACACCAACAATAGAGCAATTAAAATCAGTGATTTCAAAGACTTCAGCATTGGCGAGTTGACATGAATGAAGCAGGTGGAACTTGTGTTAGAATGAGTAACTGCATTCCTGTTGATGATGGAATCTGATCTCGCTTTCTAATCATGGAGGATAGAGTTACACCCAGCACAATTTCACACTTCAGCAGCAAATTCCACATTTAGCAGATTGACTTACTGGATCTAACTGGTTCCTTAATAAGAAAGAACAACTTGGATTTATATAGCACCTTTCATGTTCTCAGACATCGCAAAGTGCAGCCAACGTATTTTTAAAGTGTAGGCAGTATTATTAACAACTGTGAGTTTGTATGCAGCTAGTTTCCAAATGTAGCAATGAGATAAACAGTAGATTGCCTGTTTTCGGAGGTTGTTGAAGGTGCAATTGGCTAGGACACTAGGGAGACTTCTCACTGATGCCAT
This sequence comes from Sphyrna mokarran, assembly GCA_024679065.1. Classification (NCBI taxonomy): domain Eukaryota; kingdom Metazoa; phylum Chordata; class Chondrichthyes; order Carcharhiniformes; family Carcharhinidae; genus Sphyrna; species Sphyrna mokarran. Next base: position 34,787,210 of record JAGIQG010000027.1, read on the forward strand.
GGAATCATTTACACCCACCACAGACTGGTGACAGGGCATCAATTAACACTTCATCTGATTAACAGCAATGACGGGATCTTTTGGGCCTCCCAACAGTCACCTCCCCCCTCCAATAACCCCTTCCCCAGCCCCCCAACCATGGACTCCCCAGCAAAGGTGTGAACAACGGGAGACCCTGTTGGCAGCGGCAGGACTGGATGATCCTGCTGTTAGCCAATTGCGGGCCACCTCCGCCATCACAAAGCACGTTGTGGAGGGACAGGAGGACTGGAAAACTCCCTTCCCGCTCGCCATGTCTGACAGTGTAACACGTCCTAACACCATAAGGCAAATGCTGTTGTAGATTTTGTATTCCAATCTTTGGCATGTGATTTACAGGACCGCTGCTCATTAAGTCATTGCGGGCACCCCAAAATTATTTGCTGTCGGAATTTCCAAACTCTGTGCGGCAAACGCTTTTTCTTGCACTGAAACAAACTCTCCTCTGCTCAAGCTGAAATGCTCGTCCCTAAGGGAACAGTAAGCTGCAAATTCTTCTCCCTCCGCCACTCAATACTGGGAAATAAAAATCATACTCACAAGATTGACAGCATTAACAATGGTGAGAGTGTCAGGAGGAGAATGTCAAAATTGCTCCTTCTGAATAATCCTCCCTGTTCAGCAGCAGATATCACTGTGCAAAGTGGGGGGTAACTGAGACTTCACTAGATAACCACTGAAACCAGGCACTGCCACTCTCCTGCATTCAATCAAAGCGATGTGGTCAACGTGTAATCTTCATGCTGCATGTTAGTTATAATGACTGTGGTGTACAATCCCCAAGGTTCCTACTCCCAGCGTTGGTGCAGAAGATACAGAGGAAAGCAGAAGCCCCTTCCATTCAATATAAGAAGATGGGGGGAGGTGCAAATTAACATCACGGTCAATGCCAGCCTCAATCCAACACATAGGACCTGTGTAAGGAAAGACTTAATGACCTTACACAATTAGTTATTTAAAGTTCCATTCCAAGCCACTCACCATCCTGACTTGGAAATATGTCTCTCTTCCTTCGGAGTCACTTGCTTAAAAACCTGGGATTCCCTCCCTAATGGTATTGCGGGTCAACCCACAGCACATGGACTGCAGTGATTCAAGAAGGCAGCTCACCACCACCATCTCAAGGGCAACTAGGGATGGGTAATAAATGCTGGCCAGCCAGTGATGCCAATTGATTAATAAAAAAGTATCTTCACATGCCAAGTCCCAACACTGGCCTCACCCACTCCTACATTCACTGCACCGACCAGTAATCTCAAACAAATAAAACTTTCATTCATAGCTTCACCACAGCCACACACAAAGCCTGGTCTCATATCCATACTCACAGTTTGCACAGTCAGCTAATCTGCAATGGTAGGCACATCATTCAAACACATTGCACCGCATTCATTGACACACTTCTCTCTCTCTCGAGGTGTCTGCAGTAGAAGCGAGCCAGCAGGGGATAGGGACTGATGTACATCCCCATGGAGGAGACGGTGCTGGGGATAAATGGAGTGACCATCACTGAGGGAGTGACCGGCAGCAGGACTGAAGTTCCTGTATAATCCACTCTCTCATATCCCACTTGACCCACATCCTGCTTTGATGCACATGTTGCGAAAGCATCTCTTGCTTTCCCACACCCTATCCCTAACCACGTGACTTGGTGTTTATAGATACCCTGCTGCCCAGGCAGTAGGCCTGGAGAACAGATTGATGAGAAAGAAACGTTGGGCTGGATTTTGGGGTGAGGGCATTAAAATAAAAGGGATGGAAAGCTCATCATCTTTCCACTCAACTCTGAGCTGTCCTCCATAATATGGTGGACCCCCTTATCACCAACATCCCCATGTCCAGAGTAGTCAGGTTTCCACATGTAGAGGGTGATCTTACTGGCTTGTCCCCTTGGTCAATCAGCATGGTGAGCTAATAAGATCACGAGAGAGATGAAAAATCACCTTCATGACTAATTTCTTATCTCTTGTGATACCACTGGCATTGTGGAGCTAATGTGATTAGCTTTGAGCCTGAGAGGACATGAGGCTGATTTAAAAATACACCAGAGGACAGCAATGGGCTGGGGAAGATAGTGATTGGGGAAGGGACAATGTCAGGTGGGGAGGGAATGGGATGGATTGTTGGATAGGTGACGTCCAGAGAGGGGATGACAGGTCTCTCAATGTTTCATGTACATTTGTACACAGAACACTGAGAGATCAGCGCATGTGCAATGGTGCACTCTAGGTATCAGCAGCTGGCTTTATGGTGAGAATAAACTCTATATACTCCCTCTACTGGCATGAATCACATGTTGCCTCTTTTTTTTGAACTAAGTGACACTTAAATATTTATAGGATCAACAAAAAGCAGAGTGTGGCATAAGATCGTGTTTGAGAGCTCGCCAAAAAAGGGCATGATTCTCTTTTGTTTTCACACTCATTTGGCGTTTAATTTTTTTGATAAGATTGTCCCTGTAAGCTCAAAAGAAAGGTGTGATTTGGAGGATTTGCTTTGGCAGGATAACATTACGTTTGTTGTAAACAGGATTAGGCTGGGGCAGTGACTCTTTGACTGCTGACTTCCTCTCCAATCTTTGTCCCAGTTTGCTCAAGTACAAGGAATTCTCTTTATATTCCTGAGGGCTGAGAATGCCTCGCTATTCCCTTGGAGAAGAACCTGCAGGAAGGTAACACTGAACCATACAGTCACTTAGTGTCTCCTCTTCGGCCTGTTTGCTGCTGGACCCAACTCCTTCATTCTTCAGTTAAGCTTTTAGTGTTCATAAATGTTCGAGGAATGTGCTGGACCTGATTTCTTGTGACAAGAAACAACAGCCAGACATGAAAATTTATTTCCAACATGTTTATGTACACAGTGTAGAAAGTGGATAACTGAGAACAAACGTCTCCTCCAAGAGTTGCCAATCTGTTTTCAGAGTGTCTATAACACTGGTTAAAGCTAGCACGAGGGGACACAGCTTTAATAAAGCTAGCACGAGGGGACACAGCTTTAAATTAAGGGGTATGAGTTATAGGACGGATATCAGAGGTAGGTTCTTTACTCAAAGAGTGATTAGGGAGTGGAATGCCCTGCCTGCAGCTGTTGTAGATGCGCCAAGTTTGGTGGCGTTTAAGAGGTTAATTGATAAGTATATGGAAGAGAAGGGAATGGTTTAGTTTGGAGGGGCATTGCTTTTTATTTTGGTCGGCACAACATTGAAGGCCGAAGGGCCTGTTCTGTGCTGTAATGTTCTATGTTCTATGTTCTATGTTCTATGGTTTACTGTGAGGGATGTATCATCATCTTCACTGTACAGCAGCAGACCCATCCTGCTAACCATTTTGTTATGTAAGTCCCTATGGGCTAAAGGTGCTTAAAGAATCACAGGATAGGGCCTTGGTAAATTGAACGCTAGGAGTTCGTTAATAGAGTTCTGTACATTTCCACAGTCAGAATCAGACTGCCTACACTGACCCTTGTCAGACCCCACAGAACTGCACTTGTGTGCAGTTCTGGTCGCCTCACTATAGGAAGGATGTAGAAGCTATTGAGAGGGTGCAGAGGAGATTTACAAGGATGTTGCCTGGACTGGGGCGGGGGTGGGGGGGGGGGGCATGCCTTATGAAGATAGGTTGAGAGAGCTAGGTCTCTTCTCCCTGGAGAGATGAAGGTTGAGAGGCGACCTGATAGAGGTTTATAAGATGTCAAGAGGAATAGATAGAGTGGATTCTGGGAGGCTATTTCCCAGGGCTGAAATGGTCGCTATGAGAGGACACAGGTTTAAGGTTTAAGGACACTGGGGGGCAAGTACAGAGGAGATGTTAGGGGTAAGTTTTTCACTCAGAGGGTGGTGAGTGAATGGAATTAGTTGCCATCAGTGGTGGTAGAGGCGAACTTGCTGGGGTCTTTTAAGAGACTTCTGGATGAGTACATGGGATTTAATGGGATTGGGAGTTACAGATAGTTCTATGACCTGGTAGTATAGATATGATCGGCACAACTTGTGGGTTGAAGGGCCTGTTTGTGCTGTAGTGTTCTATATTCTATGTACACTGGAAGGAGCTGGGTCCCCAGGGGGTCACCTGACCCACACTGTTAAAGGGGCAGTCCACAATCTAAAACCCCAATATATATGTGTGATATGTATGTACATATATGCAACATATATACATATCACACATTCATAAAGTTTATATGCCAGTAATGATTGTAGACGTCAGGTAATGGGAGTGGAGGAATGCATGCTGGAGGAAAAGCTCCATCAGGAATGCTATGATGTTCAATGGAATCAAGATAGGCCCCAGAAGAGCCTTACTCTGTCTGACCCCTGTCAGCTGATGACCATGTGGTTCCCCCATCCCCCCACCCAAATGTTAGTTAACAGCCATACTTCAGGCTCTTAGTTAACGGTCACACTCTGGGCTGTTAGATACCAGCCGTACTCTGAGTTGTTAGTTAGCAGCTATATTCCAGGCTGTTAGTTAGGGGCCATACTCCAGGTTGCGAGTTGGTGCCCACTGTGTGATCGCCTGCCAGCCTGCCGTGTTTCACCCCTGCAGCAAGAGTGCCTTGTTTCTGGCGCTGCCATGTTTCTGGAGGCTCATGCCCAAAATTCATACCCAGTACCATCTCCAGGATGCATTGCAGCCACTCACCAAGGTTCCTTAGGTAGCATCTTCCATCACTACCATCTGGAAGGACATGGGTAACAGATGCATGGGGACACCACAATCTGGAAGGTGCCCTCCGAGTCACTCATCATTCTGACTTGGAGATATACCATCATTTCTTCACTGCCACTGGATCAAAATCCTGGAACTTCCTTCCCGACAGCACTGTGGGTGTGCCTACATCATAGGCACTGCAGCAATTCAAGAAGCTGGCTCAGCTTTTGCAGTGGTGGGATTTGAACTCATGCCTCCAGAACCTTAGCACTAGTTGCATTGCATAGTAACTATGTATTACTAGTGTAATGACATCAGCACTATGCCATCACCTCCCCCAACCAGCTCTTGCGGACAGAGAGTACAAATGGGCCAAATTGCCTCCCTCTGTGTTGTAACATTTCCATGATATTGGGTTTGTTTTGATTGTATAATTGTATTTGATTATATTATGCATCCCACCCCCCGACAAAATAGGGCACAATAGAAAATATGGAATTTTGTGACCTTATCTCCAAGACTCATCTGAAGATTTAGGATCCCAGTTTGAGCCAGATGCAGTTGTAACTTGTCCTGCTGTTCTTTATTTGTTACAGGTGGACAGTGTACACTGGGGTCGGGTAGAAACTGACCTCCTGTAGGAGAGGGCTTGCTCAGAGACAGCCTCCAGCATGTATTGTCTAAATACGTTTAAACGAATGACTGAGCTTGATTGCACCTTAATAGGATAAGAGGAACATTTCTGAGATGGAGGGTGTTGAGCTAAAATGGAACAAAGGAATGTGGATTTGGAAGTATTTGTAAGTGTTTGGCTGGCTGAACAAGGGAGTTTATAAAATCATAGCATCCCTACAGTGCAGAAGGAAGCCATTCAACTCATCAGGTCTACACTGACTCTTGCCTAGGCTTACCCCATATATTTATCCCACTAATCCCCCTAAACTTTCTATCTTTGGACTCTAAGGATCAATTTAGCACGGTCAATCCACATATCTTTGAACACCAAACCTATATATCTTTGGACACTCACAGACAATTTACCATGGCTAATCCACCTAACTTATACATCTTTGGACACTCATTTAGCATAGCCAATCCCCCTAACCAACACATTTTCGACTGTGGGAGCAAACCGGCGAGCACCCGGAGAAAACACGTGCAGACACAGGGAGAACATGAAAACTCCTCCCAAGGCTGGAATTGAACCCAGGTCCTTGGCATTGCGAAACAGCAGTGCTAATCACTGTGCCACCCTAAGTTAAGAGATTTGTTGCCTGCACTATACCAACAATAACAAGGAAGGATGTGGAAGCCATAGAAAGGGTGCAGAGGAGATTTACAAGGATGTTGCCTGGACTGGGGAACATGATTTAGGAGGATAGGTGAGAGAGCTCGGCCTTTTCTTCTTGGAGAGACGAGGGATGAGGGGTGACCTGATAGAGGTTTATAAGATGTTGAGAGGTATTGATTGATTGGATTCTCAGAGGCTTTTCCCCAGGGCTGAAATGGCTGCCACAAGAGGACACAGGGGAGTAGGTACAGAGGAGATGTCAGGGGTAAGAGGGTGGTGGGTGCATGGAATTGGCTGCTGGCGTTGGTGGATTCAATATGGTCTTTTAAGAGATTTTTGAATGAGTACATGGGACTTATTAAGATAGAGGGTTATAGATAAGCCTAGTAGATAGAGACATGTTTGGTGCAACTTGTGGGCCAAAGGGCCTGTTTCTGCGGTAGTTTTTCTATGTTCTATATTCCAACAATGGGAGACCCTGAAGCCCACAGAATGTGAGAATTTGGCCCAGGTTGTGAGTAGAACATTTGAATTGAGTCTTGTGGATAACATCGCTCCCAGGGAAGTAAATGCTTAATTAACCCAACCAACTGGCATCAGTGAATTCACAGTTAAAATGTCATTGTTGAAAAATTGGAATATTGAGGATTAAACCAGACACACTGAGATAAAACAGCTCAATGGGACCCTAACTCTGATAACTATCAAAAAAAACCCCTTTGCTGAATTCCTGTTACTAAAGCATGAGTGAAGCATTGCAATTAATTCATGAACTGACCTCAAAGTGTTGGTTAAGCAACACCTGACACTGGGGCTGAGTGCTTTTCAAATTGATTCAGAAAGTGTTACTGAATCGCATGATGTTCCTCTTTGTCATCATTATCCTCCCTGCATTTTCAGATCGACGTTATCCTAGAATCATTGAATCCCTAAAGTGCAGAAGGGCATTCGGCCCATTGAGTCTCCACCAACTCTCTGACAGAGCATCTTACCCAGGCCCTCCCACCCTTTCCCTGCAATATTTCCCATGGCTAATCGTCTTGAGATACTAAAGGTTCAACTTAGCATGGCCAACCCACATAACATGTGCATCTTTGGACTGTGGGGGAAGCTCATGCTTACATGGGGAGAATGTGCAAACTCCACGTACACAGTGACTGAGGGTAGAATTGAACCTGGATCCTTGGCATTGTGAAGCAGCAGTGCATTCCAGTAAAACCGAAAGCTCTCAGTGGGGTAGGTAGCAACCGTAGAGAGTGTAAAACAGCATTCAAATTTCCTTTAGTCAGATATTTCAGACTGCTGCATTTTCCTGAAACAGTTTGAACTCTGTTGCGTGTTGCAGAGAACTCACACAAAACAAATCAAAACAATGGATTGACTCATGGAGCCATTGGGTGAAATTTACTACCCAACTAACTACATGTTTCTCACAGGAGACAGCCTGCTATTGGTCAATGGAGGGACCTTCTGGTTACATCATTGTCAATGGCGTTTCCCGTTGAATATACATCTCGCCGTTGTTAGACCATGATGGGAATACTCCATTGGCAAGACTGGAAGATCCCACCGGAACCTGTAGGGTACTTTTCTAGATTTCATGAACAAGTGCCCCCAAGCCCCTTTGTGCTGCAGCTTTCTGCAGCCTCTCTCCATTTAAATAATAGTCCACCTTCTCGTTCTTTCTCCCAAAATAAGCAATTTCACGTTTTCCCACGCTGAATTCCATTTGCCAATTTCCTCCTCACTCATTTAACCTGTCAATATCTCCGAATGTTCCAGCCCATAGAGTTTTACAGCACAGGAAAAAGCCCTTTGGCCCTGAACTATGGGCTAGTTAGTCTGTCAGTTATTGGAAAATATTGGAATCAACTATTAAGGGGAGAATAACTGTGCAATTGGGAAGTCAAAATCTAGCAGAGTCAACATGGTTTCATGAAAGGGAAATCATGTCTGACAATAGAGTTCTTTGAGGAGGAATCAATGAGGGTAGATAGTGGAGAACCAGCCGATGTTGTATATTTAGATATTCAAAAGGCATTTGCAAAGGTGCCACACAAAAGGCTACAATGCAAGATAGGAGCTCATAATGTTGGAGATAGTAGTTTGGCATGGCAGGAGGATTTGCTAACTAACTGAAAGTAGCAATAAGAGGGTCTTTCTCAGGTTGAAGGGCAGTAAACCAGTGGAGTGTCAAAGAGATCAGTACTGGGATTGCAGCTCTTCATAATATATATTAATGACTTGTCCTTTGCATATTTACAGCAACACCTCTTTCCTTTTATACTCAAACCCTCTTAAAATAAAAACTAGCATCCCATTTGCCCTACCAGTGACACTCTGTACCTGTTGATGTTCTGGGTGTTAGAGGGTTCCAGACACTGGGGAATTGCCCATCAGAAGGTGAAACACTGAGCATGGAGACTTCAGAGGGGTCCTCCAGCACAGTTTCTGAGTACCCTCCAGGGTACGACCATCTGGAAAATAGAAATTCTAGGCTATAATATTTATTGGTCATCAATAATATCACCCACCCCACCTGCCAGTGCACTGGGATAGGGAGGCATCATGATACATAATTCTCTTGGAAAAGAAGACTTTGATTTACAAGGTGTGGTCAATCTGGTGATATTCTGGGGGGCTCTTGTAGGAAACACAGCAATTTACATCCAGCAAGTTCTCACAAATAGCAATGCGATCATGGTCAGATAGTCTTGATGTTGATTTAGGAATAAAAATGGGTGATAACTCTCCTACTGTTCTGCAAAATGACACTATGGAGTTTATTAAGTGCATCAGTACAGCATCTCTGTTAGTGCCACTCTTCCCCAATGCTACGATAAAAGGTCATCCTACACTTTTGTGATCAAATCCTGAAATGGAATTACTTGCCATGGGAGAGCTGTGTGGGCAGAATCCTTGTGTACATTTAAGGCTAAGATGGATAGATTGTTGAACAGTAAGGTGTCAATGATATCGGGGAAAAGGGCCAGCAGATCAGCTATGACTCTACTGATTAGTGAGGCAGAATCAAGGGGCCGAATGGCATCCTCCAGTTCCTATTTCTTGGTCTTTGTGGTTTGAGCCCAAGGGACGAATTTTCCTGTTGCGTCCACTGTGGGAATCGGAGCGGGAGAGGGGCGGACCATGGAAAGCTTTGTTGAACTTGGTTGGGATTTTCCACTTTTGTGGCGAGCACAACTTTCGGATGTAAACGTAATTACTGGCTCGGGAAGTCACTGACTCACTTGTCCCTTCACTCAGCAATCTCAATTTCAAATGATTTGCTGGCTGGTCTAATTGTCATTCAGACTGGCTGGCTGAATTCCCATGTACCATCTTCCACAGAGCACGTTAGGCCAAATTATTCTCGAACAGGACTTCCACATGTGAAATGTCAACATGTAAGCAAGTTATCATCCTGTCTCCCACACCAGGAGCGAGTATAGATAAACGATGAAGGAATTAATGAAGAGTGATTTCTTCATTCGAATAAAAATGCTCATTATTGTACACTTCATACTGTGTTAATACCATTGTATCTGACTTATTTTTATAAACATGGAGGCAGGAAGTGTACTGTCTGTGACTTATTTGCTGGGTGCTCATTAAAAAATTGTTATTTTGGCATTAAAATTTCATTTGTTGCTATTGTACTTCAGTCGAGTTTCATCTTATTAATTATTCTTCCATCAAGACTCAATTAATGAGTAAGAGGTGAATGTGGTTTTGGGCCAGTGATAATACACAATGTGCATCAGAATGATGCAGTTAAAGCTATTGGGTTAGTGTAAGTACGCCTGACATTTCCACAAACTTCATATACAAAAAAAATCCAAATGGTCAATGAGTTCTCACTGAATCACAGACAGAAATCTGTGTCGTCACTGACTGGTCCTGATGCTTTGCTTTCCTCACCCTAGAAGGCACCGTGATGAAGGCAGTCAGCTTAAACAATTCAGTTTTTAGCGCTGCAATCTTTCAAATCGAAAATTCCTTCCACCTCTTAAGAGTGTAATTTTTATCTAAAGCATAAGATGTGCAGGTTATTGATGTTTTTCTCTTTTATCCTACAGGTGCTTTGGTTCGCCTTGTTGTCCAACCAGGGGCATACACGCAATGGGTCGTGAGAGGACTGCTCTTGGATGTTTCGAGAGTATCCTACTGCTTCACGTCGTTAGTGTACGCTTGGCCTGGACCAGTTGATGGGCAACACGACAGCTCAGTGACTATTGCTGTGCTGTGCAGATACATGGATTTCGGCCAGTATCTGTGAGAGTTTGCGCATTCTCCCCGTGATTGCTTGGGTTTTCTCCGGGTGCTCCGATTTCCTTCCACGCCCCAAAGACGTGCTCTTAGGGTGATTGGTGTAACATATTATCGCTAAATTGTCTCCCCTCAATCTGGATTTCCATAAACGTAGACAAGGGTCATGGGTAGAAGAGGGAACTCAATGTTAAAATGGTAACGCAGGCTGGTTGGGCCAAAGGGCCTGTTTCCCATGCTGTGTTGTTCTTTGTCAGGCAGGATGCATAGGGATTGGGTGGAGTGTTTATTTCCCCTGCCCAAGAGGTGGCACGGTGGTATAGTGGTTAGCACCGCTGCCTCACAGCGCCAGGGACCCAGGTTCGATTCCCGGCTTGGGTCAATCTGTGGGGAGTTTACACTTACTCCCCATGTCTACGTGGGTTTCCTCTGGATGCTCCAGTTTCCTCCCACACCCCAAGACCCTAAGAAATTGGAACTGGAGTATGCCATTCAGTCCCTCGAGTCTGCTTCACCATTCAATAGGGTCATGGCAGATCCGATGACATTCCTTACGCCCTCTTTCTTGCCCTTTCCCTGCAACCATTGATTCCCTGGCTGGCCCAAAATCCGTCAGTCAGTCCCACAGGCCATGCTAAATTCTCTCTCAGTGTACCCAAACAGGTGCTGGAGTGGGGGAATTTTCACAGTAACTTCATTGCAGTGTTAACGTAAGCCTACTTGTGACGCGAAGAACTGAGCTAAAACCAAAACAAAATAACTTTCTGTTAACTCCAACGGAAGGGGAATTCAAGCGTTAAGCAAAACCAATGCTGCCCCCAATCTAGTTCTATAGAAGAGCCATTCCAATCTTCACAGATGCTGCCAGATTTGCTGAGTTCACTCAGTGTTTGCCGTTGCTATTCCAGATTTCCAGCGTCGCTGTAATTTGACTTTTATTTGAATTACACCCAAGCCAGTAAAGTCAGAGTCAAATCATTCACTCTGCGTTTAAGATTTAGTAACAGCTAATGAAGAGGAACGGAATTCTCCATTGGCCTAGAACGCCATTTTACAAACCTCGTCTGAGCCAGGTCGTAAAATACCGACCAAAGACTCTCCGCCAGCGATATTTGTCATAGATTATTGTGTGTGGGGCAATAAGTAGGGTGCCAGGAAGAATATCATTGAAAAGAAAATCAAAGGACAGTTTTCTGAGTCTTTTACACAGAGGGTGGTGAAGGTTTGGAATACATTGCCTGGGGAGGTGGTGAGAGCAGGTACGATAGCGGAATTTAAGGGGTAACTAAATAAATACACGAATACAAAGAAAACACATCAGGGGAAACAGGCCCTTTGGCCCAACGAGCCCGTGCCGCCATTTTAACATTTTGAGTGCCCTTCTCTATCTATGACCTTTGTTTACGCCTATTGGGGAAGATTGAGGGAAGACTAACTTAGGGACAATTTGTTACACCAATCAGCCTAACAGCACGTTTTTGGGGTGTGGGAGGAAACTGGAGCACCAGGAGAAAACCCACACAAGCACGGGGAGAATGTGCAAACTGCAGCAGACACTAAGGATATGGATTCTGTAAGTGTGCACAGTTTTAATTTTGGCAGACATCATAATCAGAGGGCTGAAGAGTCTGTTGCTGTGCTGTACTGTTCATTGTTGATAGATATCTTTCTTGTTGCTTGTGATGAAGGTGGGGGCGGGGTAGATTTTGGTGTTTTATTTGAACACCAAATGAAATGCGGTGTTCATTCATTTCTTTGAAATGCTTTGAAATGCGCAGCGCTAAAATGAAAACCTTTCTTCCTAAACAGCATACAAAGCAAAGGTCAGAAACGAATTATCCAGGGGATCAGGCCCGGTTGTTTGATCGGATGGTTTGTAGAGGTATACAGACTTTGTTCAAGATGTCAGATTCATTTCTGCTGGGTCAAGGTGTTAGCAAGTAGTTATAACTGATGATCTGGGAGGGACAGTGCTCACTGACATTCTATGCAATTACTTATCGTGAGTGAGTGACAGCTCCAGTCTCAGAGCTTTACACAACATGAGCAAGGGGGAATTATCCCATCGTTATTAGTTCTGGCAGGAGATCAGAAAACCATGGAGAATTGATATTCCCACTGAGTACATATAATACCTAGTGACAGATAAACCTAATATTTTCATCCCAAGAATATTGTTGCTTATTTCAGGTACAAGAAATGCATTATAAAAAAGAATGGATTCACCCTTCCCTGACTGATTATTCTGTAAATTTTGTGCAAACACAGTATCCTGTTGTATTATTTGGCTTCTTTAACTTGTCAATAAATCTGACCAATGATTTTAGCCTGTAATAGGTGTCTGATGCCCTGGTACTTTGGTCAGAAGAGTATGGTGAGCATTCTATAAGATCTTCAATGAGCTACATATCATAATTAAGAATTAATTGTTAAATCCTGCCACACTAGATTCATTGACTGTCCAAAATAGCATCTCACCCAGGCCCAATCTCCTGTCCTATTCCTAGTCCTTGGTACTTACCTTGCTAATCCTTCTGACACTAAGGGGCAATTTAGCATGGCTAATCGATCTAACGTGCACATCTTTGGAGTATGGGAGGAAACTGGAGCATCCAGAGGAAACCCACACAGACACAGGGAGAACATACAAACTCCACAGAGTCACCCAAGGCTGGAATCGGACCAGAGTCCTGATGCTGTGGGGTAGTGGTGCTAATCACAATAATGTGGTACATACACTATCGAATAATGATCTATTACAGACACAGGTGAATGTGGCGAAAGAAAGAGGGTAGTGGAGAAATTCAAACAATACTTTTCAGAGCTTTATTGCTGGTGTAAGGTTCGCTAATGTCATTTTGGAAGGAAATCTGCCATTCTTAACTGGTTGGCCTACATTGTACTCCAGACGCACAGCAATGAGGTGATTTGCAATTGCCCTTAGCAACTACGGATGGACAATAAATGCTGGCCAGCCAGCAACACCCATTTTCCACAAATTAATAAAAAAAATACAAGAGCAAAATCTCATGATGTAGTGAATAACCAGTTCATCCATCTTTAGATTGTATTGGTTGAAGAAAGAAGATTGGATAGAATAATTTGTTTCTCAAACAATCCCACAGGATCTTTACCACTCACCTGCACAGTTTATAATCTCCTCAGAATGATTTGCAACAACATTGAGGTATCACCATTTCACCAACACTTATTCTGTCTCTCTAGGAATGTATTCGGATCTTAAATAGAATATACCCCCAACAGATTACAGCTTGGAGATTGCTGTTGGTGCTATTGGGAATATGGCATTTTGAATGGGTTCATCAGTGATAGAGCAAGAATTGTTATGTAGAAAGTTACCAATGAGAATCTTGGTAGTCAGAAACTGAGCTCTTAATGACCTCCCCAATGGCTTCAACATGTTACAAGGCAGATGACTTTTCCCGTCCCCCGTGTTCTCCCTGTCCTTAGGAAAGTCAACAAGTCAGGGACAGAGGCGGCATACCGGCACATACGCCAACAGCACCAGTTTATTAGCTCTCCCACCTTTGTTCCACCCCAATCCAAAAATTCCAGACTCTTTGATATGATATCCCATTTTTGTGTTGGGACTTTGACATCCCAAGCTGGCACTGTGTCAGGAGCAACCATCCAACATTGGGTTCAGCTGGATTGGCCAATCAGTGGGTCAGAGAGGCCGCTCACCATCCAATTAATGGCCGGAAGGATCTTCTCCCAAAGCTGGAGGACCCATGGGAGTGTCTCAAGGTGCAGGCTGGCATTGCAGGTCAGAGTTAGAGAGGACACACGTCTCCGTCTGGAGGACTCACGCCTCCATCTGGAGGACTCATGTCATGAAGCCCATGATGTGGACCTGTTAGAATACCAGCTCCAGATTAAGGCAGTGATGGCTTGTCGAATCAGAGAGTCCTGCATGTATACATGACATGAAGTGTCAGGATTACTGGCACTCTGTGTTTATACTCTGTACGAGGAGGTACCTGCCTGAGTGTCGGTCACTATGACTGTACTGGTGCTGCCTCTTGGGATGACCTCAGTGCAGGAGAGAGGGGGCCAATGAGATTCACAAATTGAGGCTGATGGCCTCTTTCAGAGCCAGCGCTTCTCCCAAAGCTTCGTCTGAATAAATCTGTTTTGTTGAACCTCCCAGCCTAACTCCAAAGTGATGAATTTCCTAATAACAATAGGTTTGAAACTGCTCTTAGCCAGTGTTCAATACAGCATGAACCCACACTATAAGACAGTTGATACCAGTGTACTTGTTGGCATTGTAATGATGATCACTGAGGACCAGACTTTTGCTCGCTGTGGACCGAAGAGGTTGGGGCTGTATCTGAATTAGAATGTAAGAAGGTATATGGGATACTTGTCTTTATTAGCCAAAAAAAGAAGAAAAAAAAGGAAGGTTTTGCTGGATCTGTATAAAATGCTGGCTAGGCCATAGCTAGAGAGCCTTGGGCAGTTCTGGTCAAGGATGTAACTGCACAATATAAGGGTCAGAGAAGATTCACCCGGATGTTGCCTGGAGAGGGGCCTTTCAGCTATGAAGAGAGGCTGATTAGGCTGGGATTGTTTTTCTTAGAGCAGGGAAGGCTGAATGGGGATATTGCTAAGATGTACAAAATTATGAGAAATATAAATAGGGGAGAAAGGAAAGATCTTTTCCCTAATAGCAGGGTCAATAGAGAGAGAGTGGCATGTTGGCACAGTGGTTAACATTACTGCCTCACAGCGCCAGGGACATGGGTTCAATTCCCGGCTTGGGTCAACGTCTGTGTTGAGTCTGCACATTCTCCCTGTATCTGCATGGGTTTCCTCCAAGTACAACGGTTTCCTAATACAATCCAAAAGATGTGCTGGTTAGGTGCAGTGGCCATGCTAAATTCCCCCCCAGTGTGTATTTGAATAGGCACCAAAGTGTGATGACTAGGGGATTTTCACAGTAACTTTATTGCAGTGTTAATGTAACACTGCAATATGGCACTAAGAAATAAAACAATAATCGGGGGCATAGATTTAAGATAAAGAACAGGAGAATTTGAGGCAAAGCTTTTTCACTCAGAGGATGGTGGGAATCTGGAACTCAGTGCCTGAGAGGGTGGTGGAAGCGGGAACCCTCACAACATTTAAGATGTATTTAGATGATCACTAGCTTCCTATCCATTGGCTCTGTCTACACTTCCCACTGCCTCAGGAAAAGCAGTCCGTACAATTAACGGCCCCACCCGTCCTGTTTTCCACCTTCTCCTTTTGGGAAAAAGATACAGAAGTCTGAAGACACATGCCAACCGACTCAAGAGCAGTTTCTTCCCTGCTGCCATCAGACTTTTGAATGAACCTACCTTGCATTAAGTTGATTCTTTTTCCTACACCTTAGCCATGACTGTAACACTACATTCTGCACTCTCTTCTTTCCTTTCTATGAACAGTATATTCTGTCTGTATAGAGCGCAAAAAACAGTATTTTTCTCTGCGTATAATACACGTGACAATAATAAATCAAATCAAATCAAAGTGAAATGTCATAGCATACAAGGCTGTAGACCAAGTGCTGGAAATTGGGTTAGAATAATCTTGATAGTTTGGTTGCTGGCGCAGATATGATGGGCCAAAGGGTCTCTTTCTGTGCTGTTAATTCCATGACTCCATAGGTTTACCTCACTATCTCCAGATGCCCTGCTAATCCTGTGGTAGCTGGAATGGCTGACACTGAACTTCCTTCTACACTAGTCACACATTTCATAAAAGAGAACAAGAAAACATTTACAATAAACAGATCGTCTTTCTTTTCAACAATGCTGGGTAAGGAATAAAATTGGCCAGAACACAGGAAGTAATAATTCTTGGGAACTTTTGCATCCACCTGTGAGGGCAGATGCAGCTTTGGCTGACCCCAAAGGCAGTACCTCTGACAGTGCAGCACTCCCTCAATCACATTGTGTCCTCTAGTCTATGGAGTGGAATCTTAATCTATAACCGAACTGGCTCAGAGGTAAGAGTGCTACCACTGAACCATCTGCAAAAAGTACTAAGAGATCTGCCACAACAAGGAAGATTCCTGTTTGTGTTTTGGGGTGGCACGGTGGCTCAGTGGTTAGCACTGCTGCCTCCCAGCACCAGGTTTGATTACCGGCTTGGGTCACTGTGTGTGCAGAGTTTGCACGTTCTCCCCATGTCTGCATGGGTTTCCTCTAGGTGCTCCGGTTTCCTCCCACAGAAAAAAGATGTACAGATTAAGTGGATTGCCCATGCTAAGTTACCCCTGAGTGTCCAAAGATGGTAAAGTTTTACAACACCAATTTTAAATCCAACCAATTTATTTGATAGTAAATCCGCGAGCTTTCGACGCTATGCGCCTTCATCAGGCAAATGCAGTGACGATGTGCCTGACGAAGGCGCATAGCGTCGAAAGCTCGCGGACTTACTATCAAATAAATTGGTTGGATTTAAAATTGGTGTTGTAAAACTTTACTGAGTTTACCCCAGTCCAACGCCGGCATCTCTACATCATGTCCAAAGATGTGCAGGTTAGGTGAATTGGCCATGTTAAATTGTCCATTGGTGTGCCGAGATATATTGGGTAGACGGATTAGCGATAGAGCCTGGGTGGTTTGCCCTTTCAGTACAGATTTGATGGGCATGGGCCAAATGCCCTCCTTCTGAATTCTATAACATACGTAACAAGATAGGCAACCCATTTCTTTTAAAACTCTCAAAAAATAAACCTACCATTTCTTTTGCTTTTAACATAAAACTAATAAGCAGTACATTATATTGAACAAACTCTAGGTCCTTAGTAGATACTTGTTGGATCAACTTGGTAGAGGCTGATCATAGTTAATTGGTGATATCTGTTGGATTAAGTGCCTCTTGTCGCGATCCCTGAACAAATTAACTTGCTATTTCCAATCTGTGTTCAGAGTCTGTGCTTTAAATCCTACATTACCTGCGTCATCTCTGCCGCAGTGTGTGTACAGATCACACCTCCTCAGCAGCACCCCAACGCAAACAAAACCCACTGCTTTTCTATTTTAATACTATGTTCAACTCTTTCATGAACTAATGTAGGTGGAAGGAATCAAATCAATGTGCCTGGCTTCGTATAATTTGTACAATTATTAGGTGGGATAGCAAGCAAAGATCCAACCTGATTTTCGCGTCTCCGTTACAAGTTGAAGAGGTGACTTGTTTTGAAATGCTTTATAACCCCCGCGAGGGCGTTCTGGAATTTGTTTTTTACTTTGGCCTTTGGATTTCAGCACAGCTGGAGACTGCTGGAGCAATAAACACAGGGAGGAGGCCAATTCCATCCCTCAAACCTAATCTACCATTCAATGTTTGACCGCACTCCAGGTATCCACCCTGAGCTCCATCAAGCTTAATAACTCTGATTAACAGAAATCCATGAATTTCATCTGCAACATTCACCCTCTGAGAATCATTCCAAAGACCGGGTGTTAACCTATACGCTGAGTATAAAATGTGAATTACATTTCAGTGTGGGTGGTTGCCATTTGGAAATGTGAAAAGAAATGCTAATGCCAGTAATCGGTGTGAGGTTAATGTGGCACGGTTTATTAAATGAATGAATTGACTAAAGGTACCTATAACCGCAATGAAAGCTTTTAAAATTCATCAAATTCATCACCCAGGAAGCTCATTTTAATACATTTCAGTATCGTTAGTGAGCTTCCTTGCCGTATTGCGCCCCCCCCCACCCTCCCATTCAATCTCACCATCTCCCCCCCCACCCCCCGTCTTGCCAATGTGATGTCAAGTCAGGTCAATGTGAATCTGATGAAGGGAACCGGCCAAGGATGCACAGGTTAGTACAGCCCCCTAGGGAAGAGAAGGACATGTGCTTTCAGTACTTCGGCACTGCCCCTGGCACTGCTCAGTGCCAATGATGGGGGTGGGCTTCTTCTGGGAAGGTCCATGTAGAGGGTTCCCTGTGACCATGAGGCAGATACCATATTAGGGAAGGTCGCTGTGTGTCCATTGGGAAGGAAGGGTTCCTATGTGCATGGGGGGAGGATCCCTGTGCTTATTTTTCATTCTGGGTGGCACAATGGCACAGTGGTTAGCACAGTCTGTGTGGGTTTCCTCTGGATGCTCCAGTTTCCTCCCACAGTCGAAAGATGTGCAGGTTAGGTTGATTGACCGTGTTAAATTGTAACTTTGTGTCACACGATGTGTGGGTTACGGGGATCGGATTAGCAGGGCAAATACTTGGGGTTATAGGGCCTAGATAGGATGCTCTGTTGGAGAATGGGTGCAGAGTCAATGGGCTGAATGGCCTCCTTCTGCACAGTATGGATTCTATGATTCTACATTGGATCAGGGCACCAATAAAAAGGGCAGGAAAAACCAGCTGATGAGATGGAAATTAAGTTGTAATTCCAGCTATGGCCAAATATTTAATTCACTTTATTCTGCAAAATTAAGGATGCTCCCTTCAAATGAAGCACAATGGGGTTGCTGGAACTGGTGAAATTATAGTTAAAAAGTTAAAAAGTGTACCTGCCGGTATGGAAAAATTAAGTTTCAACAAATGTGGAAATTGAGTTCTGAAAACAACTCTATCAAGACATGGAAAATACTTATTAGCAAACAAGGCCATCAGTGATGCCAGCACTTGTGCACTCAGAACAAGCGACTAATCTAAACCTTGTGTTAGTTTCGTAAACACCGTGTTCCCAGCCTTGGCCACAGGATGAAAATAAAACCCTTTCAATAACAAAATTCCAAAGACCAAGATACAGTGAAGTATAACTGCTATACTTTCTGTATGAAAATTGCACTGTATTGTGTTCTCATTTGTGTACAAGTAATTAAAGCTGGGAAGTCTATGTACTATAAATGCCTAGTGCTGTTTGTGCCCAGTTTTTTGACAATGAGCTGCACACTACCTTTCTCATCCCAGACAACACTTGAAGAAAAAAGATTCTGCCCATTGTCTTTGACAGCTGAACACGTAGGAATCACTAGTTTTGTTCTGAGTTATGTTGGTTATGGCAGCATCACAAGGATTTCAGTCTGGTTCAGCTGGGGTGAGTTTGGTTACAGATTCACCGTCCACAGTGCTTCAGCTTTCACTCCAACCCCTGAGTTGGATATTCTGCTCTTTCTGAACAATTCTGATGACGGTCTGCGCATTAACAGAATCTGATGATTTGATGATGAAACCACTTCAAGTGGGCAATGCATGTATTTCCAATCTTTGTGAAGGATTTTCCTCCATCAACCATCCACTATTTGGCACGAACATGATCCTTCAATAGCTTGCTGCATAGTTACTTGGTGAATCGGAAAATGTTTCACCTTTTAGTTTGAAACCGGCCCATTCATTTTGTTGGAAAAATTATTTCCCTTCACCATTCGCCATGCTGTGTGTGGCTGTGTCTTAAACTTCTGCGCATTTCTGTAATACAGCCTGGATCGCCTGCCCAATCTGTAACACAGCCTGTAACGCCTGCTCAATCTCTGTAACACAGCCTGTAACGCCTGCTCAATCTCTGTAACACAGCCTGTAACGCCTGCTCAATCTCTGTAACACAGCCTGTAACGCCTGCTCAATCTCTGTAACACAGATTGTAACGCCTGCTCAATCTCTGTAACACAGCCTGTAACGCCTGCTCAATCTCTGTAACACAGCCTGTAACGCCTGCTCAATCTCTGTAACACAGCCTGTAACGCTTGCTCAATCTCTGTAACACAGCCTGTATTGCTTGCTCAATCTCTGTAACACAGCCTGTATCACTCACTCAATCTCTGTAACAAACCTGCAATCCCAATCAATCTCTGTAACACAGCCCGTATCGCCCATTCAATCTGTAACACAGCCTATAACACCCACTGAATCTGTAACACAACCTGTATCGCCTGCTCAATCTGTACAGACACCAATACCAGAAAAGACCACTCCCAAAGAGGTGCAGGTTAGGGGGATGAGCGGGGTATATATGTGGGTTTACAGGGATAGTGTTTGGGTAAGATGCTCTGTCAGAGAGTCAGTGTGAATTCGATGGGTCAAATGGCCTTCTTCTGTACTGTTGGTATTCTGTAAGTCTATGAAAGTCTGTGATAGGGCTCCTCACTGAGATTAATGTTCGGATCTTGGTCAAGAAGGTAAGGAAGTGATGTATAATTAAGTTTAGTGTTCCTAGGCTACCCAGGGTTCATCTTCCTGTCTGTAATCCAACAACCCACATTGAAGTGACTCTGAACGAGACCAGATTGGAGCCCCGTTATGATGGTTTAGGGTGGAATTTTTCTTTCCTGCTCGCCATGGGAAATGTAGCAGGAAGAGTGGTACAGGACCATGCAAAGGGTCCCTTAATCTCAGGTGGGATTTTCTGATCTTGGGATGAGCATCATGTAATAATTCCTGTTCATCAGTTAGTTAGAAAGCATCTGGAGCCCGAACCGTGAGTAGTCCCTGTTCTATATGGTAGAACAGAAAATACCAGAGGTTGGTCAAATAAACTACAACATTTATTTACATATAGCTAAAGTACAGAGGCTTACAGCCTCATGGCTGCCAGTCATGGAACAGAGACTCAAGCTCACCATGGTGAACACCCAACCTGGTTCTCCGCTGGTTCTCCAGGCTAGGTGACCCTTAATCTGAGGATGGACTCTTAAAGGGACAATGACCGCACAAATGATCATGCACATGTGCTTATTTTTTAGCCAGCCCCCAAACCACTGGTGCCATCAGTGGAATTGCAATAACGGTCTTCAATTCAAACATAGTGAAGCCTTTATGCTTCATTTATTGACTGGCAATAAACTGTCAGATCTGCAGTGAATGTGGAAACATTTGCTGAGGGTTGGCTCTCCCCTGGTTGTAGGTCTTTATTTGGACTCCAGTGGCTAACTGGACAGTTCACTCCTTTCCACCATTTCTCCCTAGGCCACCAACTCTGCTGGCAGGCAATAAAGGATAGTCAAGAGCTCGACATTGCATTCTAGAACTCTTGCAGAACTCCCAGGGCATTGTGTCCTGTATACCATTAACTGGGCAGCATCGTGGTACAGAGGTTAGCACTGCTGCTTTGCAGCACCAGGGGCCCAGGTTCAATTCTGGCCTCATGTCACTATCTGTGTTTGCACCTTTTCCACGTGTCTGCGTGGGTTGTCTCCAGATGCTCCGGTTTCCTCACACAGCCCAAACATGTGCAGGTTGGGTTGACTGGCCATGCTATATTAACATTTGTTTTGGGATGCTTAGCGAGATAAATATGTGGGGTTACGTGGATAGAGTCAGGGTGGGATTTGGTGTTGGTGCAGGCCAGATGGGTCAAATGGGCCTCCTTCTGTACTGTAGAGATTCTACAATTGCTATGTTGCCCTAGAGTTGATCATTTTGACACTAATTACACTGAGATGCTGGATACAATAATGGGGATTATCCAATTCGCCAGTGGCGGATCTTCTGGTGGCAGAGATGACTCACCATTGGTCATTGGCAGAATCTTCCAGTTGCACTGAAGTCAGCGGAATTTGCATTGCTCTCTGGCTGTGCCTTTGGGGAATCCATTGTAGGGGCTCACTTTCAATGGGATTGGAAAAGTCCATCAATGGGAAGGGCTGGAAAACTCTAACCATTGAATTGTCTGCCAAATCATTAGTAAAGGTTCACATTTAAAACATTATCATCTTGTTCCTTCGATCAGAAAGGATACAGATCTGCTTCACTCTCCTTTTGGAAGATATTGGCACCAAACACATTGCCATCTGATTGGCAAACAGAACCGATTCAGCTCCATATGGAGCACACAGGAGGATATTTTAAACCATAACAGTGCTTAAAGTACTCACATTAAATCACACTAGGAATTCTTTTACATTCTGGGAATTCATCCCGATTTTCTGATTGTGAGGAGGGGAAATGGGGAAGGGCAGAGAGGGTGAAGCAGCCCCAACGCAATCCCATCCTTACTCAGACAATCACTGAGTTTCCTGGTCCTTGCTGCATCATGATGTGAAGATGCCGGCAATGGACTGGGGTAAACACAGTAAAAAGTCTCACAACACCAGGTTAAGGTGCAATGGGTTTATTTGGTAGCAAAAGCTATAGAGCTCCGAAAACTAGTAGCTTTTGCTACCAAATAAATCTGTTGGATTTTATCCTGGGTGCTGTGGGACTTCTTACCATGCTGCACCAAACACGCGTATATGAGTTAGACCAACAGGAAGATTCCAGTTGTTATCCGAGTAATCTTCACATTTGTCAGAGCAAAAGCAGAGGCTATTTCCCAACATCTACTTTCTCAGCAGATTAAGGAAATTTGGCATGTCCTCTATGACTCTCTTAACTTTTACAGATGCACTATAGAAAGCATTCTTTCTGGTTGTATCACATGATTTGGTTCCTGCTCTGCCCAAGACTACAAGAAGTTACAAAAGGTCGTGAATGAAGCCCAATTTACCACATAAATCAGCCTCCCATCCATTGACTCTGTCTACTCTTCCCACTGCCTCAGAAAAACAGCCAGTATATTTAAAGACCCCACACACCCCGGACATTCTCTCTTCCATCTTCTTCCATTGGGAAAAAGGTACAAAAGTCTGAGGTCACATACCAGCCGACTCAAGAGCAGCTTCTTCCCTGCTGCCATCATACTTGCAAATGGACCTACTTCTCATGAAGTTGATCTTTCTCTACACTCTGGCTATGATTAACACTAAGTTCTGCACCTTTCCTTCTCTATCTACAGTATGCTTTGTATGTATAGTGTGCAAGAAACAATACTTTTCACTGTATACCAATACCTGTGACAACAATAAATCAAATCAATTCAAATATTCCGACTAGATACTGACCTGACCTGTACAGTAGTGATAATCGATACATTTGTCAAGGAACCCTCCTTTCAGTTTTCTCCCTGTTTAATGGAGTCAACTGCGCAAGAGAACATTTTACATCATGGCATTCCCTAGTGTGTGGACTATTATTGATGGGACACATATCCGTTCTGATCTGATTCACTATGTTTGAATGGATAGGGCTCTCAATTCATTAGTATACAACCAGTCCAAAGATGCGCAGGTTAGATGGATTCGCCATGGGAAATACGTGGGGGTTACAGGGATAGTTTGGGGGAGGTGGCCTGGGTAAGATACTCTGTCAGAGACTCGATGGGTCAAAAAGCCTCTTCTGCACTGTACAGATTCTATGGTTTCGTGAATCTAATGCACAAAATCAAGAATGCGATCAGTGGGGGAGTAAACATCCTTTACATTACAGGATTGTCCCACAACTTTACCTTTCTTCCCATAACCTGCTTATCCGCTGGGATGCCATTTGTCCCGTATTTCTCAGGCAGTGAGTGGAAGCCTGCAGGAGAGAGTCCTCATCCCACTGTCCCTGTGTATGCACACTCCGGTCCTCTGTGTCCTTCTGCCCATGAGGTGACTGGTGAAGGACTTACTTCCTATTTCCAGTTCCACTGTTGACAGATTTTCCACCCACATCCTCATAGTGACTGGGAAAATATTCGCACTTGTCTAAATTGCTCATGCAGAATTTAAACTTTACACAAGACTTCACTTCAAAAGGTCTATGGAACTGGGTTGGTGGGGTGTGCAGGGGACAACTTCCTGAGTCTCAGGATGTGGGCCAGGGGGCTAATGCAAACAGTTCCCGCTCAATGTTCAGGGTGGGTCTGAGTCTCCCAGGTCCAGGGTGAGAGGAGATCAGAGTCCTCATCGTGGCTGGGGTCTGACAGGTCCGGGTGTGGGGAGAGGAGCTAGCTGCTGAGTGAGTTCATGTTATCTGGAAGTTTTAAGGGACGCGGTTGTTGAGGGCTATGATCACTAAGAGGTCTGACAACACCAATTTTAAATCCAACCAATTTATTTGATAGTAAACTTGCTAGCTTTCGGCGTTTGTGCCTTCGTCAGGCAAATGAGGTGTTCTGGTCTGCAATAGCACACATATCAACACAGATAGTTTACAGATTGCTGATTAGAATGCGAATCCTTACACCTAACCTGCTATTCAAGTCTTCAAGTGGCTAACAATGTGAGTGGAAGGGGCACTGAGCACAGGTTAAAGAGATGTGTATTGTCTCCAGACAGCAGAGTAAGTGAGGTTTTTTTGCTAACCCAGACAAGTCGTGGGGGTTACAGATAGTGTGACATGAAGCCAAGATCCCTGTTAAGACCGTCCTCATGTGTGTGGAACTTGGCTATCAGTCTCTGCTCAGCGGCTCTGCGCTTGAATAGCAGGTTAGGTGTAAGGATTCGCATTCTAATCAGCAATCTGTAAACTGTCTGTGCTGATATGTGTGCTATTGCAGACCAGAACACCTCATTCGCCTGAAAAAGGCACAAACGCCGAAAGCTAGCAAGTTTATTATCAAATAAATCGGTTGGATTTAAAATTGGTGTTGTCAGACCTCTTACTGAGTTTACCCCAGTCCAATGTTGAGGGCTATGATGCAGGGAAGTCCTTGAGAAGCGAAGTGTTATTGTGGAATGGCACTGAACTGTGTGGAATATTGAGGAAGCAGTGAAGAGTACCATAGGTACACCATGGAGACCTCTTTCTCCACCATTCAATATGATCATAGCTGATCATAGGTTTCAATTTCATTTTCCCTTCCACTCCCTCTGACAGACAGTAATCTGTCTATTCCAGCCTTAAATATATTTAATGATGAAACAACTCTCTCCAATATAGAATTCCAAAGATTCACAAACCTTTGAATGATGGAATCTATCCTCATCTAAGTTCTAAAAAATGTTGCTAGCAGAGGCCGTGGAAGCAGAATCTACAATGTTCAAGAGACATTTGGATAGATACATGAAGAGGCTGGGAATAGAAGGATATGGAGCCAAGAAAATATTAGATTAGCAAAGCATCCATATCAGCACAGACTTGGTGGGCCAAAAGGCCTGTTCTTGTGCTGTACTGTTCTTTCTTCTTTGCCATCTTGTTGCTTACCCTGTCTATATCTTTTCAAAGCCTTTTTTATCTCCTCCGCACGGCAACGTGGTGGCACAATGGTTAGCACTGTGGACCTGGGTTCAATCCTGGCCACAGGTCACTGTCTGTGTGGAGTATGCATGTTCTCTCCGTATCTGTGTGGGATGTGCGGGTTAGGTTGATTGACCATGCTAAATTACCCCTTAGTGTCAGGAGGATTAGAAAGGTAAATATGTGGGGATAAGGGAATTGAGCTTGGGTGGGATTGTGTTCAGTGCAGACTTGATGGGCTGAATGGCATTCTTCTGCATTGTAGGGATCCTATGATTCCAATTCCCATTTAACCTTGTATGATCAGAAAATGTAGTTACAATATTCTGTGTTTAAGCCATTAATATAGAATTCAAATAACTGTGACCGCAGCAATGATCCTTGTGGAATTCCACCAGTGACATCCTGCCAACATGAAAATTTCCCTACTCTCTGCTGGTTGCCAATTAACCAAACCTCTATCTCTGCTAATATATCACCCTCAACTCCAGGAGCCATTACCTTGAGTATTAACCTATTGTGTGATACCTGATCAAATGATTTGGTAATATACATCTACTGGTCCCCCTTTATCAACCACAGAATATACTCCATTTTTGCCACATCTGTGTGAAAAACTGGCTCAGTCGTATCATCAGTAGCGAAATCCTGAAAATGTTGATTTTCCAGACTAAACCTACATTTGGTATTGAAGGAACCAACGTGAAGGAATTAACGATCTGAATTCAAGTTGTAGACCCATCTGGGCCCTGCACAAGTCTCACCTTCACCATGCAATGCCACAGTGGCTAGAACAGCTGTTTGGCAGCATCAGGGACCCAGGTTCAATTCCAGCCTTGGGTGACTGCTGGTGTTTGCACATTCTCCCCGTGGTCTGATGGGTTTTGTCCAGGTGCTCCAATTTTCTCCCACACTCCAAAGATGCGCAGGTTAGGTTGATTAGACGTGCTAAATTGCCCCTTAGTGTCAGGGAATTAACAGGGTAAATATGTGGGGTTACAGATCTGTTACATTGCAGAGGTTGTTCCCGTTTAGAGAGCTACCATGCTTTGTAATATGCTAAAATTGCTTGGGAAGGTGTTAACTGTCTTTAATTAACATTTAGAGATTCATTAACAGAAAGACCTGACAATCACTTTAAGCGAATAATTAAAAGTTATTTATTTAACCAACTGCAAACTTTAACTTATGAATTAAAGCAAGATACTTCTGGAGGAATGCTGTTCAAATAAAACAAAGCTCTTTCATTAAGCAAAAAAACAATTTCGTTTTTGTAGCTTTGGAAAAACCTTTGGAGGTCTTCTGGTGATTCCGCTGTCTGTAAGCTCTTTCTGATTTGGTCCCCTTTTGATAGATAGATGGAGAGTTCTCTTAAAGGAAATTTTCAGCTGGCAGGGCAGCATTCTTGCTCTGTCTTGGTGTTGAGGGGTAGAAGATCTCCAATTCAACTCAACTAACTCCGGGCACGAAGTTGAGTCCATCTTTTTATAGCTGTGATGACATAACAATCTTCCTGCACCAGGATTGGTTTGATGTTGGAGATTGGGCCTGGGTGGGAATGATGGCATGGGCTCAATGGGCTGAATGGCCTCCTTCTGCACTGTAAGGATTCTATGATCTGCTGCTGTGCTGAGTGGGATAAAGTAAGGACTGGTTTAACAACCTCAACCAAGGTATTTATGAGCTATTGGCAGCAAAGCACATTATTGATCATTAGAAGCTGCATTTCCCAACATACATCTCACCCTTCCACCAGCAATAAGCCAATAGACCAAGTCCAAATCAATGTGGAGCACAGAGAGAGTGCTAACATTTAGCCAGCTTGGCTGTATCTACATGCCACTAACACATAACTCAGCACACACTGGACAGAATAAGGACTCAGATGTATTGCTGATGAGCTGTGAACCAGGGTCCAACCTCACTGCTCCAGCTTTTTAACCAAGAAGCTTCCTGACAATGTGGGTGATTGACGTTGTCTGTCTTGTTCAATAAAAGGAGGATAAATCTAACTTGTCTAATTACCGTCCTATTAGCCTAACTCCGATCAACAGTAAGATGATGGATTGGATCACCAATCCTGCTAACATTTTCTCAGCAATATTCGCCAGAACTTGCCAAAGGCTGGTCTCGGATGTGAATAGGAGAAATGAGACTAGCTTCGCTTTCCACTGCAATGGGTAAGGAGCCCTACCTGGCAAGACTGAAGTTAATAGAAATGGAGCTAACGGAAGGGAGAGTGTGGGGGTATTAAAGGAAAATTCTCCACATGCTAGGTAACAAGAGACAGCTAGAATTGTTGGAGGATCAGGACATCATTGCAGCAATTGCTCAGGTAGGTCCAAATAATTTTCTATTCTTTTGTTGGAATCACTTTAATGATCACGTGACTGATGTTCCCACGGGGAGGATGTGAAAACTCCACACAGATAGTGAACAAAGACAGGAATTGAACCCGGGTGCTGTGAGGCAGCAGAGTATAGAAACACAGAGGAACCCAGGTGTGCAAGTCCACAAATGCTTGAAGGTGGCAGCACAGGTGGAGAAGGTGGGTGAAGAAGGTATATGGCACGCTTGTCTTTATAGGACAGAGTATAGACTATAAAAGCTGGAGCCTGATGGAGTACTAATGGAATCTGATGGCGTCTGATTTGGAATACTGCATCCAGTTCTGGTCGCCACAGTACCAGAAGGACATAGAGGCTGTAAAGAGAGTGCAGAGAAGGCTTACCAGGATATTGCTGGTATGGAGAGCTTTAGCTATGAGGAGAGGTTGGGTAAACTGGGGCTGTTCTCCCTGAAACGACAGAGGATGAAGGGGGATCTAATAGAGGTGTATAAAATTATGAAGGCTATAGATAGGGTGAACAGTGGGAAGCTTTTTCCCAGGTCGGGGGTGACGATCACAAGGGGTCACAAAGTTCAAGGTGAGGGGGACGAGGTTTAACTTAAATATCAGAGGAACGTTTTTTACACAGAGGGTGGTAGGGGCCTGGAATGCACTGCCAAGTAGGGTGGAGGAGTCGGACACGCTGGTGACTTACCTGGACAGTCACATAAGCAGACTGGGAATGGAGGGATACAAACGAATGGCCTAGTTGGATCAATGAGCAGCACAGGCTTGGAGGGCCGAAGGGCCTGTTTCTTGTGCTGTACTGTTCTTTGTACCTTTGTACACTGTGCTGCCCTAATGCAGTCAATATACTGTCAGGCAAGCTGACAAGGAACAGATTCTTTGAGATTCTGATGCAGTTGTATCAGCAGAAGACAATGTACGTTCATGTCATGTCACATTGGGTGGGAGTGTTTGGGAATGTACAGTCCTGCCCTGACGTGTGCCCTTGTGACGGGCTGACAGAGCACTTTTTGTTACTTGACAGGTTCTATGCTTCAGGAGAAACAGCAACAAATAACAGTGAACATCACTGGGATTGATGCTAACCGAAACAGAGAGACTAATTTGGCCGTACTCTCGAGTTAAAGGCATTAGAGAGAATTGAAGAAAATTCCAACTGACGTGGGATTAAAAACTTCTTGTCTGATGATTTGATTGTTGGAATTGAAGCTGACAAAAAAATATAGTGGTGGAAGCAGGTGTATATGTAATGCTGCATTGTTATATATACAGGACTGGCACAGTGGTTAGCACTGCTGCCTCACAGTACCAGGGATCCAGGTTCAATTCCTGACTTGGGTCGCTATCTGTGCAGAGTTTATACATCCTTCCCATGTCTGCGTGGGTTTCTTCCGGATGCTCCAGTTTCCACACACACTCCAAAAGTTGTACTGGTTAGGGTGCACATTTGGCCATGCTAAATTCTTCCCCAGTGGACCCAAACAGGCGCTGGAGTGGATTTTCATAATAAATTTATTGCAGTGTTAAAAAGATGCTTGAATGATTCATTAATGGGTGAAGGCAGGAGAGCAACACTAAGCGAATTGCTTGTAAGAAGAGCTAGTGTAGTTACAATGGGCTTAATGGCCTCCTTTCACCCTGTGAAAGGTTTGTAATTAAGAAAATGTGAAAGTTTTGACTTTGAACATCAGTGATTTTAGCAACAGGGAATAGCTAAAATATCAATTGTTTGGTAACATGTATACTTTCGACCCTCTAATTGCACAAAAAACAATTGTTCGTCCTGTCCCTTGTTAACCTAGCAACATGTGGGCTGAATGGCCTATTTCTATGCTGACGATTTTGTATAATTCTGATCAATCCTGCCTGGGGAACTTTGGCATCATCAAGAGGGTGATGGGAAACAAAGTTGGTGACAACAAAGCTACGGCAGAAATACTGTGGGTGCACCAGCAAGGTGGACAGAGACAGATGGTCTATGTGTGGTGGAAAGGTTGAAGAAGACACTCAGGTTGCAAATATGCCTGTGCAGAGACAGGGTGGTAAGGGGATAGAGATTTAAGAGGGTCACAAGATGGACGGTTTCAATTTTATCAACGTCAACTGAAGGAAATTGAAGCCCATCCAAAAACAGACATTTTAACGAGCTGTGAATCAAAACCGCGGCTGTGGAGAGGGAACTGGTGAAAATGTTGAGCTTGGTGTTGATTTTTACAGATGTACCATAGAAAGCATCTTTTCTGGTTATATCACAGCTTGGTATAGCTCCTTAACCAACCAATAATGCAAGAAGCTAGAAAGAGTTGTGAACAAAGCCCAGTCCATCAGGCAAACCAGCTTCCCATCCATTGACTCTGTCCATACTTCTTGCTGCCTCAGGAAAGCAGCCAGCAAAATTAGGGACCCCATACATTCTCTCTTCCACCTTCTTCTTTTGGAAAAAGATTTAAAAGTCTGAGATCACACACCAATCGTCTCAAGAGCAGCTTCTTCCCTGCTTTTCAATGGACTTACCTTACGTAAAGTTGATCTTTCTCTACACCCAGCTAAACACTACATTTTGCACGCTCTCCTTTCCTTCTCTATGAATGGTATGCTTTTCCCATATAGTGCACAAGGAACAATACTTTTCACTGTACACTGATAAATGTGACAGTGATAAATCAAATCATTAGTGTGCAGTCTGGAACAAATGCAGGTGAAGGAGAGTGGAATTATGTTATTCTAACATTATTCCTCTCTAACATTATCTCTGGGGAACTCCAGAGGTAACAATGTAAGATCAAGAAGGGAAGCCATTGCCATTGGTGCTATGGTTGTGAATGAATAGTGGAGGAGGAACTCTGGAGGAGGGACAATGGAGGAGGATTGTATTGTTGAATGTGATCAAGGTAGCAGAGGAGGGAATATACGCCACAGCCAGTCTCATAGAGGAGGTCATTTATATTCAACCAGGAGTGTGCCCATGGTTTGGAACAATCCAACCAAGGAACTCCAGGAGAGATAGACATGGATTTGGAAAGCAGCAACATGTTGAGGGTGCCTGATAGGTTTGAGAGACCAGGGGAATCTATGGGGGATTTTTTGGGAAGGGACTTGAAGGGAGCTGGTCTCAGAAAGGAAGAATGACAATAATTGAGTACAGAAAACCATCCACAATACAAGCTTAATGACGAAGCAATGGAGGGAGGCTGGCAGGAGAACAGCTTAGTGGAAAAGGAGATCGAAGGAGCAACAGTTGAATATTACAGAGAAAGGACTTTGGAGGAAAGTGGGGGGTAATTGGAGAAAATAAGGCCATGGGGCAAAACAAACATAAAGCTTTGAAAGGCTCCCCTGAGGCCCTTTTCCTGGTATTCCTTACAGGCTGGAATCATAGCTTGGACATATTCAAATAACAAGGTATTGATCACCATCAACTAGAGCTAGCCAGCAGATATATCTTTTTAAATATAATTGTTTATTGGTGTAACAAGTGAGGCTTACATTAAGACTGCAATGAAGTTACTGTGAGAATCCCCTCGGCAATACACTCTGACGCCTGTTTGGGTACACTGAGGGAGAATTCAGCATGGCCAATACATCTAATTTGCACATTTTTGGAATGTGGGAGGAAACCAGAGCACCCGGAGGAAAACCATGCAGATACGGGGAGAATGTGCAAACTCCACACAGACAGTGACCCAAGCCGGGAATCGAACCTGAGTCCCTGGCGATGTGAGGCAGCAGTGCTAACCACTGTGCCAACCGTGTTGGCAATATTGTAAACTAAGTATTTACTTCTTGAATGTGTGAATAAGTGTAATGGCTGAATGTATTTAAAAGGAATAAAATAGAAATTCTGAAAAAATTAAACACAATTCGAGGAATTCAACGACTTTGATGAGCTTTTTGGAGCTTTTCTTACAGTTTTTACACCGTACTAACAGGGGGACAGAAAACTCTGAGACAAATTAATGACTTATTTTTGTTGGAACAAATGAAAGCCTATGAGTGCATCTGAGGCACTGGATGTGGAGATTCAGTGTAGAGGTAGCATATTTTGAGAGGTTTGTTGTCCTAGCTCAGCACAGATACATAGGAGCAGGAAGAGGCCATTCAGCCCATGGAGCCTGCCCTGCCATTCATTTTGATCATGGCTGATCATCAAATTCAATATCCTGATCACCCCCCCGCTTTCCCTCCCACATCCCTTCATCCCTTTAGCCCCGACAGCTGTATCTATTTCCTTCTTGAAATTAGAATTGTGTTTCCCATAAAGCTCACGTAGCGTTCAGACTAAAGATGTCGTTTGAAGCAATGCTCTGCAGCTCTTTATTGGGCAGTATCTGCCCGAGACATTCTTCGTACTTTGACTGTCAGTTTGGTTCCAGCTTTTATTGATGGTATATAGAACGAAAGTCTCTTGATGCCAAACTAATAAATAGAAATGAATGCCACGCTCATTCCTCAAGTTTGGGGAAAGGTTTATTACTCCTACATATTGTTCCCATGATGAGGAAAGATTATATAACGGCACAGGGCGAGAAAAACCAGATAAACAAAAGAAAATTGTCTGCTGGCTTTCAGCAATGGTCTTACGTCTTTATAAAATCAGGTTTGAACACAGAATGTAAAAGCAAGCATCACTGGGCTAGATTTTCCTAAGGATTTGACTTATTGTACAGATGAATCGAAACCATAGATTCCTGAACAATGGAATAATTTTAGAACTAGGAAATAATGGAGTAAGCACATTACACCATGAGATCTGCTATTCAGATATTTTCTGCCCTTCTACTGTGACCTAAACAACATAGCCAGATGGTAGTTATAATAGCTCTCTCCACATTGAAATTAATCGTATTGTCATGTGGCACAGTGGTTAGCACAGTTACCTCACAGCGCCAGGGACCTGGGTTTGATTCCTGGCTTCGTCACTGTCTATGCAGAGTTTGCATGTTCTCTCCATGTCTGTGTGGGTTTCCTCTGCATACTCCAGTTTCTCTCTGATGGTCCAAAGCTGTGCTAGTTAGGTTGACTGGCCATGCAAGTTTGACCCTTAGGGATGGGAGATTATTAGGGTAAATATGTGGGATAGCAGGGACGGAGCCTGAGATTGTTGTTGCCTCCAGCTCAATGGGCCAATTGGCCTCCTCCTGCCCAGTATGGATTCTATGATTTTCCTGCAGTTACGCAGTTTTCAAACTTAAATCTAAAAGACAAAAAGAGAGAACCTGCATTTGAACAGCATACTTTACCAACTCAGGACTTCACAAAATGAATTATAGCCAATGAACTATTTTTAAGATATCACCATGGTCCTGCAGGAAATGCAACAGCCAATTTGGGCACAGAAAGCTTCCACAAACAGCAATGTGATAGCTTGATTAAGATGCTTCTGTGAAGTGACTTGGGATGCCTCAGGACACTAAAGGGTTGTATAAGATAGAGGAGCAAAATGAGACCATTCAACCCATTGAGTCTGCTCCATCATTCAATCATGGCTAATGTGATTCTCATCCCTATTCTCCTGCCTTCTCCCCTAAACACTTAATCCCCAAACTGATCAAGAACCTATCTATCTCTGGCTTAAAGACACTCAATGATCCGGCCTCCACAGCCCTCTGTGGCAACAGTTCCACAGATTTACCACCCTCTGTCTGAAGAAATTCTTTCTTATCTCAGTTTTAAAGGAGTGTCCCTTCACACTGAGGTTGCACCCTCGAGTTTTAGTCTTCCCCCAGTGGTGGAAACATTTTCTACTTGTCCACGCTACCTGGGCCTGTCAGTATAAATGCAACTTGTGGTTAAATATATTGTAGGCTGGGTAGTAAAGTAGGTCAATGGATAAAATTTGGATGGAACATTAGGAAGGACTCCTGAAATATTCCCATAGGAATCTCTGTGTCCACCTGGCAGTTTTATCGAGGCCTGGGTTTAATCTCATGTTGACTGTAATAATGTTGGTGGTTCCTATTGGTTGATGTGATATCAACTTTTTAATATATACCTCAAAGCAAATTTTCCCATTTATAAAATTAGAATTTCTTGGACCTGCTGAAGAATGTGCTCACTTGCAGAGGAGGAATAGCAATAACCTGTTTGCCAAACACACAGGGAGAAAAGGTGTCACAGCAAAAAATGCTCAAAGCTCGAGCAACAAGCTCACGTTGTTCTAGATAAAAATCAACATCCAAAATCTTCAGAGAGTCAGCCTTGACCAACTGTTGCATATTTAAGTTTATTTATTAGTGTCACAAGTAGACTTATATTAACACTGCAATGAAGTTACTGTGAAAATCCTCTAGTTGCCACACCCTAACGCCTGTTGGGGTACACAGAGGGAGAATTTAGCATGGCCAATACACCTAACCAGCACGTCTTTCATACTGTGGGAGGAAACCAGAGCACCCGGAGGAAATCCACACAGGCCTGGGGAGAATGATTTGTTGGTGGGCTTTATTAATAACAGTGTCAGCGTAGGGCGATTGGCATGGGTTGTTGGTGATCTGGACACCTAAAAATTTGCAGCTCTCAACCCTTTCTCCTTTATCGCCATTGATATAGACCAAGGATAGGTTCTCCTTTACGCTTCCTGAAGTCGCTGATAATCCCCTTCATTTTGATGACATTGAGGAAGAGATTATTGTTGCTGCACCAGTTCACCAGATTCTCTATCTCATCCCTATACTCTGTCTCGTCATTGTTTGAGATCCGACCCACTATGGTGGTGTCGTCAGCAAACTTGAAAACTGAATTGGAAGGGAATTTGGCCACAGAGTCATAGCTGTATAAGGAGTAGAGTAGGGGGCTGAGAAAATAGCCTTGTGGGGCATCGATGTTAAAGGTGATCGTGAAGGAGGTGTTGTTGCCTGTCCTTACTGATTGTGGTCTGTGAGTTAAGATGTTCAGGATCCAGTCACAGAAGAAGGTGCCGAGGCCCAGGCCTTGGAGTTTGGAGATGAACTTCGTGCGAATAATGGTGTTGAAGGTCGAGCTGTAGTCAATAAATAGGAATCTGACATGGGTATCCTTGTCATCTACGTGTTCCAGGATTGAGAACAAGACTAAGGAAATGGCATCTGCTGTGAACCTGTTGCAACTGTAGGCAAACTATAATGGATCCAGGTAGTCTGGGAGGCTGGAATTCATTTGTACCATTTTGAAGCATTTCATAATGATGGATGTCAGAGCCACCAGCTGAATGTGCAGACTCCGCAGTGGTCTGAGGCCAGAATTGAACCCACATCTTTGGCACGGTGAGGCAGCTGTGCTAACCACTGTGCCATCATACCGCCCCATATTATTGATCTCTGTTCAGATTAAAACTAATTTCAGATGACATTAGTTAGTGGTGCATCCTTACTATTCATTAATATTGTATTTTAAAAGCCCACAGCTCAAATCCAACAGGAAATTGCTCAATGACTAAATATGCCATTAACAACCTCAACCTTCATATTTATTTCTGTATTCGTAAAATGTGAAGTAGTTTAATGAGAATTTCAATTCAAAGTAGGTTTATCATGAAATTATCTCCCGTGTCGGCTTCTGAGGAGTTGGTGGGGTGAGGGATGGGTGTGGAGTGATGACAGGCAACCGCAGACCAAAAGTGGATGCTGCCGGGCACGGAGGTGGGTTGGACTGTATTTATATAAATAAAACAAACAATTAAAACAATAAAATAACACTCCAGGCCTCACACTCACATGCCCATCCATACCAATCCTTGCTAACCCATGCCTTCTGCCCACCCCATGGCCATGTATACCACCATGTCAGTCCATGCTCTCCATCCATCATCCCTTGCCCTTACCCTCACCATGTCAACTTACCTAGTATCCTTGGAAGCTTCCTTGCTGGCTTTGACAGTTCTTTGACAGCTTTAAAGTTATTTGACAGTTCCTTGCCAGCTGAACAGCTCTCTGACACTTGGACAGTTCTTTGGCATTGGCCAGTTCCTTGGCATTGGCTAGTTCCTTGACAGCTGGATAGTTTTTTGATGGTCTGGCAGTTCCAATAATTTTGTGCTTAAAAATTACATAGTCATGTCTAGGCTTAACAAGCTTCCTTCTCCTAAAGCCAATGCCCTGGGACTATATCCAAAGTGCTCCTGTGGCCATCCAAACAAATTGACAAAGTTCAGATCTTCTCTTCCCTGATCTACTTGGCACACTCTGGGTTTCTCACTAATGACCTACTTAAATGTATCATGCATGTGTGTACCCTCGCCTAACTCCAGATACATCCCCACAGACATGGGAAATGCCGGATTCCGGAAAGAGCCTTAAAATATGCAGCCATCTCTGGGACTTTTTTTTCTGCAATGATTTTTCATTCTCTGTGACAATCAGCCTCTCAGTTTGACGATCTTTTAACAAGCTACCTGTAGATGCAGTGTTGTCAGCCGATGGTGGGATTTGTCACTGAAAAACTTCAGTTACAATGAAATCGGATGTGGTTTGCAAGCATGGGGCTGGCACTAATTATAATCACACTGGAAAAGGAGAAAGGGATAGAGAGTAGAAATGACACAAAGTTCCGATGTCAGGTATACACTGCTAACAGGGTATAGATTCTAACTCTGCTTCAATATAATTCTGCACACGATTGAGAAGAGCAGGACCATATGAAGAAAATTGCCCAAAGCCGTTATTCCCTCAGCCTTGTAATAAAAAAGTTTTTGTCGAGTCTCTGAAGCATAATTCCAATAATATCAGGTTTTGATTCACCACTGGAGCCCACAACAGCTCAATCTACCATGAATCTCTCGAAAGTCCTGGCCAATGTTTATTGTTCAAATGGATTATCTTATTATCTCATTACAAGTGTTGTGAAATTCCATTTGGTTTAGTGATGATCTGTAGGAAGGAAATTTGCCAACCTTACCTGGTCTGCGTGATCCCTGAACCAGCAGCAATGTGGCTCTCTGCTCCCTGAAGTGGTGCTCAGTTGTTAAAAATGTCACTCACTAAGACTTTCTCAAAGGCAATTTAGGATAGCCAATAAATGCTGGCTTCATCACAACTGTGACAACAGCTACAAAACTACTTTAAGTGGGTTGTGAAAAGAAGTCGTGAAAGATTTTTTATTTAATTTATTATTGTCACAAGTAGGCTTACATTAACACTGCAATGAAGTTACTGTGGAAATCCACACTCTGGTACCTGAGGGAGAATTTAGCATGGCCAATGCACCTAACCAGCACATCTTTCAGACTGTGGGAGGAAACTGAAGCACCTGGAGGAAAGACATGTAAACACGGGGAACATTTGCAGACTCTGCACAGGTAGCGACCCAAGCTGGGAATCAAACCCGGGTTCCTTGCACAGTGAGGAGGGAGTGCCAACCCACTGCACTGGCCATTAAGAAGTGTGAAGCTAATACCGTTGATTCCACCTGGAGCTACTACACATTCTTGGTCCAAAATTGCATCCAACCTCCTTCATCTCCATGTCACTGACTTCATCATCATTGCTGACAACTTTACCAAGTATCCCATTATTCGACAGCTACGCAATACGCCAAGCAGGGTTATTGTGCATTTTATGTGCTATTTTCAGTTTAACTGTTGTACGTAGAGAGATCATTCTCATGACCATAGCAATTTACTGGTAAGCCATTTCAGGATATGTGTGAGCAATGGAATATCTATTAAACTACTTCTTCCCCT
Organism: Sphyrna mokarran; assembly: GCA_024679065.1. NCBI lineage: Eukaryota > Metazoa > Chordata > Chondrichthyes > Carcharhiniformes > Carcharhinidae > Sphyrna > Sphyrna mokarran. Next base: position 34,824,473 of record JAGIQG010000027.1, read on the forward strand.
CATTACCCTAGGTCTAACAGCCCAGCTATATGAATGAGTTGCAAGGTGAAATTCCAGATTCTCAAATGTAGATAGCTCAAGTAAGATCTATATCTTACATTGTTACACATCAGGTGACTCCTTTTAGTGCAACTATTCCATCACTGGAGACCCCATGGTATGATGTGGAGATGTGATGATCCCATATTTGGCAGACCAGTGTGTACCAATTTAACTTTCCTTATCTAATCTACTTTCTCAGAAACTAGAGGGAAATTTTTATAACTGTAGGAGAAGATTGTCAACTTGGCGATAAAAGTACAGGCATAAAAGAACTGCCATATTTACAGGTGGGACAAGTTTACACCCAGGATCTCACAAATCCTTGTGACCAGTTGAGATAACAAGGACATATGCAGAACAAAAGCACTGTGTGGTCATTACACACAAGGGCACAATGATGGGGTATAATCACGGACACAACAGATCCATCCCAGATCCTCAACTATCATGTAGTCCTAATGCATGTAGAACAATATCCCAAATGAAATCAGAAACAACATCTAGGAATGAAAATCCCACAGATAATGGAATCATGGAATCCCTGCAGTGCAAAAGAAGGTCATCCGGCCCATCGAGTCTGCACCGACAACAATCACACACAGATCCTTCTCCCGTAACCCCACCTATTTACCCTGTTTGTCCACCCTGATACTAAGGGACAATTTATCATGGTGAATCACCTAACCACACATCTTTGGATTGTTGGAGAAAACTGGAGCACCCGGAGGAAATCTATGCAGGCACGGGGAGAACATGCAAACTCCACATAGATGGTGACCCGAGCCAGGAATTGAACGCGGACCCCTGCCGCCTTGGGGCAGTAGTGCTAACCATGCCTCTCTGACCACTGATCACTGTCAGCAATTAAATAAATCTTCAGACAAAGGACAAAGTTACCATTACAAGATCTGAAATTACTAGCAGATTACCCCCACACTTCGAAGATTTATAGATTCACAAGTTCGATAATTTCATGTAATGATAACCAAAAATGCACATGTTGTAAATAGCGGCACTTCTCTGGAAGTATGTGATAGAATCTTTGAAAAGAAAGGGGGATGTTGAATTATACTTTCATAAAACAGCATCACTAGAAGGGAAGAGTGTCAGTTTTGGTTTTATTTTGGCTTGGAACAGCACCCAGCACACACAGCTCTGCTGATGATTTCAAGCTTTCTAACCAAGTATCACTATTCTTATGTGTGTTATGAACCCACAACATATTTATATAATCCCTCATGTATGATTAGTGCCTCTCTATCATTACAAAAACACAGCAGGTAATTCTGGAATTGAATACGAATTGGCAGTAGTTCAATCAGCAATAAAATACCCGTGTGAGGTGAAAATGAACTTGACATTGTGTATGTCTTGGTGTTAGATCCTGCATAATCCTGCCAACTGGACAAATTGCACCAAACAAGTGGACATATGAGGCAAGTGAAATATGTGGATGCTGAATGCTGACTTTATGTGATTTACAATCATGTCGAGCAAGGCAAGGCATTATATCATCCTTCTGAGAAGTGCTGTATCCCCTGTGAATTTTCCATTAATCAGGCAGCTCCATGGAGAGTCAGGCTGGCTACAAAGGCTGCTAGACTACACATGAAGTTTTCTATTAATGCCACCCACAAGGCCAGATTTCAAGAGGTGTCACTCCGTGATTGATGGTGTTGTTACTGAGATGCCAGGAAGGTATGATGCCTGACCTGAAAAATGGTCATAGTCTGTCCATCAGGAATATGAAAAATGTTCAATGACACACTTATTGATTTTGACTTTTCAAGCGGGATTGTGTCTTGGTGGACCATTTTGAACTGCCTAACCATGTAGATCACTGTAGCTATTTCTGTTCCCACTTAGATTCCAGTCAGAATCACTATTCATCTAGAACATTCTCTCTCCCTTGGCTAGGATAGGATGACTGGGGTCAATTCTCATGAGGTCAAATCAATGGTGTAACTGTTTTTATGACTTAGTTCCACACCACACTGTGTTCTAAGCCATCACGGAGTCCACAGACTAATATAAATGGAAGATTAATTCCATCTCTTGTAGCATCACTTTAATCACTAGCACGGGAGCTATCATTAACAACCCACCCACTACTCTTGTTCTAAGAACTTAGAACTTAGACATCACACAGGGAATAACTTACGCAACCTTCAGCTGTATGAAGAATGTAATATAGTTGGCTGCATAACATTCATTGTTAATCTTTCACGACTCCTTCACTTGCCCAGCCCTTATCTTAAATCTCAGTGTCCAAAAATCTACAGATCTGTCTTAAACACACTCAGCAACTGATCATCTACAGTTAGGGTGGCACAGTAGCACAGTGGTTAGCACTGCTGCTTCACAGCTCCAGGGTCCTGTGTTCGATTCCCAGCTTGGCTCACTGTCCATGTGGAGTTTGCACATTCTCCTTGTGCCTGCATGGGTTTCCTCCGGGTACTCCGGTTTCCTCCCACAGTCCAAAGATGTGCGGATTAGATTGATTGGCCGTGCTAAGACATTGCCCCTTAGTGTCCAGGGATGTGTAGGTTAGAGGGATTAGTGGGTATAACATGTAGGGGTATGAGGGTAGGGCCTGGGTGGAATTGTGTTCAGTGCAGACTTGATGGGCCGAAGGGCCTCTTTCTGCATTGTAGGGTTCTACGATTCTATGATTGTTACCTGGCCTGGAAAATTTCAAAGGTTCACAACCATCTGAGTGAAGAAATTTCTCCTCAACTCAGTCTTAAATGGCAAACTCCTTCGCTTGAGATTATCAACCCTATAGCTACAGTCCCCATCCTGGAACAACATCCTCTCAGCATCAGCTCTGTCAGAGTTTCAATGAGAATGCGTCTTCTAAACATAAAGATTATGGACCTCATACCCCCTCATCAAGCTTCTCACCCTAGCAATCAGTCTATTGAGTTTTCAATGCAGCATTTCCTCAGCAAGTGCCTATTTAACTAAGGAGACCTGATCATATACCAACATCCAGATGTGATCTCACTAAAGTGCTACACAACTGCAACAAGGCTTTCTTATTTTGATACTCCAAATCACTTGAAATGAAAGTCGTTTGTTTGTTGAAGTTCGAACACTTCATCCACAAATCTTATAGTTTGTGTACAAGGACACCCAAATCTCTTTGAATACTAATCATTATTAGTTTCTCACTTTCTAAAAAAAGGATTTATATTCTCCAATTCTTCCTACCAAAACATCACATCTACTTTATGTATCACATATTTACACATCCACATTGCATTCCATCTGCTGCTAAGATCTAGTCGAATTTCAGAGCAGGCATGATAGGCTGAGTGGCCTATTCCTGCTCCCATTTACCACTCACTCACCCGCTCTATGGGTGGGATTTTCTGCCATTTCTGCTGGTGGGATCTTCCAGTCCAACTAACACTGCCCATCCCCCCAAACCCCACCTTAACATGGTTTCCCTGGCAACGGAGTGTGTAGATCACAGAAAACCCCAATGAGCCCATACTGGACCTGGTATTGGAAAATGAGGCCAACCAGGTGGTCGATGTTTCAGTAGGGGAGCAGTTTGGGAACAGTGACCACAATTCAGTAAGCTTTAAGGTACTGATGGATGAAGTTAAATGTTAAGATGCTAAAGTGGAGGAAGGCTAATTACAACAATACTAGGTAGGAATTGAAGAATGTGAATTGGGGGCAGATGTTTGAGAGCAAATCATCACCTCGCACGTGGGAAGCTTTCAAGTGTAAGTTGATAGGGATTCAGGACTGGCACATTCCTGTAAGGATAAAGGATAAGTATGGCAAGTTTTGAGACCTTTGGATAATGAGTGATATTGTGAGCCTCGTGAAAAAGGAAAAGAAAACATTTGTCAAAGCTAAGAGGCTGGGAACTCACGAAGCAAATATGGAATACAAGGAAAATAGAAAGAAACTCAGGCAAAGAGTAAGGAGGGCTGAAAGGGGTCATGAAAAAGCATCGGCCAGCAGGATTAAGGAAAATCCCAAGATTTTTACACATATATAAAGAGCAAGAACGTAGCCAGGGAAAGGGTTGGCTCAAGGACAAAAGAGGGAATCTATGCTGGAGCCAGAGGAAATGGGCAAGATATTAAATGAATATTTTGCGTCAATATTCTCCAAAGAGAAGGACTTAATGGATGATGAGTCTGGGGGAGGATGTATAGATAGTTTGAGTCATGTTGAGATCAAAAAGGAGGAGGTGTTGGGTTCTAGAAAAACATTAAGGTAGGCAAGTCCCCAGGACATGATGGGATATACCTTACAATATTGAGAGACACAAGAATGGAAATTGCTAGGGCCCTGAGAGAAATCTTTGTATCCTCACTGGCTACAGTGGAGGTCCCTGAGGATTGGAAAATAGCCAATGCTGTTTCTTTGTTTAAAAAGAGTAACAAGATTAATCCAAGTAATACAGGCCGGTGAGCCTTACATCAGTGGTAGGAAAATTACTGGAGTGGATTTTTCGAGACAGGATTTATTCCCACTTGGCAATAAGTGGACGGATTAGTGAGAAGCAACATGGTTTTGTGGAGGAGAGGTCATGTTTCTCGAACTTGATCGAGTTTTTCAAGGAAGTAATGATTGATGAGGGTAGGACAGTGGATGTTGTTTACGTGGACTTCAGTAAGCCCTTTGACAAGATCCCTCACGGCAGACTGGTGCAGAAGATGAAGTTGCATGGGATCAGAGATGAGTTGGCAAGGTGGATACAAAACTGGCTCGATCAAAGAAGACAGAGGGTAGCAGTGGAAAGGTACATTTCGGAATGGAGGATTATGACAAGCAATATTCCTCAGGGATCAGTGCTGGGACCTTTGCTATTTGTAATATATAAAAATGATTTGGAGGAAAATGTATCCGAATTAGTAGTTTGCGGACAATGCAAATGTTGGTGGATTTGCAGATAGCAATGAGGATATCAGAGGATACAGCAGGATATAAATCAATTGGAGACTTAGGCGGAGAGATGGCAGATGGAGTTTAATCCGGACAAATGTGAGGTATTACACTTTGGAAGGTCTAATACAGATAGGACATACATAGTAAATGACAGAACCCTTTAGAATATTGATAGACAGAGAGATCTGAAATAAATCCTGCACTCTCCTGATGAAGGCCTAATGCTCTGAAAGCTCGTGCTCCCAAATAAACCTGTTGGACTTTAACCTGTGAGACTACTTACTGCGACTATCCCAGTCCAAAGCCGGCATCTCCATTTCATGATTACCAGGCAGGGGAAAGCACGGGGAGTGGGCTGGAGTGCTATCACATTAAGAAGCTCCTCCAGGGTGGATGTGGAGAAGATCTCGCCTGAGAATCTAGAACTCAGGGTCACTGTTTAAAAATAAAGGGTCACTCACTCAAGACAGAGGTAAGGAGAAATATTTTCACGCACAGTGTCATGAATCTCTGGAACTTGGTTACTTGAAAGGCAGTAGGTTGATTCTTGAAGGGGGTAAAAGGTTATTGGAGGCTAGGCAGGAATGTGGCGTTGAAGTTAAAAGCAGATCAGTTGTGATCCTACTGAACTTCAGGGCAGGTTTGAGGGGCCATACGGCCCATTCCTGTTCCTGATTCATACGTTTGTATTTCAGAGTACTGGGGAGCTGTGGCAGTGCTGAGCGGAAACGGACGAGAGGCAGCTATGGCCAGAATATGCTCCATTTGGGATGCTGTGGCCTCCGGGGTTAACAGACGCCAGCCCTTCAACCGGCTGAACTAAAGATGCAGAAGGGGAGGCCAGAATCACACAACTTCACTGGATTTCAATAATCCAAATTCCACATCTGTTACTCGGGGAACAGGAGATTGCTAGAGAACGTGGAGGCCATGTGGTTCGAACCAGGCCTGTCAAAACTCCTAAAGCTTCAAGCCACTGGATGCAGAAATCAATGAATAATTCAAAAGTGAGTGGGTGGTCACATTTCAAAGCACCAAAAACCGATCGTTATGAATCACTATCTACATGTGGCACCAGCAGTTTAATCCAGCAGAAATTGATAAATCCTGAGGGAGCCTGATCGAAGGTGACACACCCACTCTCCCAACTTCGTTTTTATGAAGAAAGCTTAAACTTATTTCATGCCTTTCAAACCTCCCGAAGCCTGGCATAGCCAATTTGTGCACAGCAAGATCCCACAAATCTTGAGGACGAGTACACAAACTCGGTGCAGGAGTAGGCCACTTGGGCCCTCGAGCCTGCTCCGCCATTTCCAATAAGATCATGGCCGATCTGACCGTGACCTCCCACCGACCCGTGATAACCTTTCACTCGCTCAGTAATCGAGAATCTATCTAGCTCTCTGCCTTAAAAATAATACAAGATCTTGCTTCTGCTGCCTTTTGAACATAGAACATAGA